>JAADKT020066669.1:0-23671 GCA_011763395.2 Chrysaora chesapeakei
CAATCATATGTGGCCCAGGGGATCCTCATATAAAGTTATGAGCTAGTTGTGCCAAGTGTTGATCATCAATTCAGTTGAACGGCGTAGTTTTTGGTCATGGAGTGTGCCATTGTAGTCTGCCTGGGGAAAGTAGTCTCTCCGGCAAGCCCCAAGTATTTATATATCCTCCCATTTTCTCATCCTGCTTTGCGAGAGGAGCAACGGAAGTGAATTTGATTGGATCAATGAAGAAAAGGAAGTCAATCTAACTGGATAAAAGGACAAGAGTAATAACATGAAAATTTGAAAAAAGCTTAAATTTTCTTTAAGATATAGAAATGCCAAGAGAAAAAGTCTTGTAAGGTGTAATGGGGGCGGAATTTTACATGCTTAATAATTTTATTCAGTGTGTATGCTAAATGAAAAACCTCACCTTCCAACTTATAGCATGATTTTTTCATATATTTCAAAAAGCAGTAACTACAGATTAACGATATTTGCAAAGCAAATGTAGGTTTCCATACCTCGTGTATTGGAATTTTTGCACTAAATGCACCTTTGCCATGAAGATCTTCCTGTAATAAACTAATGGATTTCTTGAGCTCCTCGGACGAATGCATTAATCCTGTTTTAAACTTTTCTTTGCTTTTTTTCAACATTGTATCACTGTCTAACAAACATTGTTGAAAAGATATCCACTCAGCACTGACACTATCCAACAGCTTTATAACCTAAAAAAGTTTGTTTCCTTAGTCACAATTTTCCGGCTGATAAAAGGATATAACAAGTGACTGGGTAATAGAGGCTTCCTGGAAGGATGTTGACATTTTCTGACAGTTCTTTGTTTTATTAAAAAGTTTCGAAGCGTATTCTGGGAAAAATTTCGTAAGTTACAAGAATTCAACGAATTTCATGTATTTCTGCTCAGTTGCATTTACTAAGGAAATTATTCCCAGAATTCCGTTCGAAATTCCTTAATAAAAACAAAGGAGAATACAGCCACCATCATAAGCAGAAGAGTCTTCTGCAGGATACAACGGAACACTATCTACACAGGAGGCGAGGAGGGATGTGAACTTGCAAATATGCTCTAGCGCTGTTTATATACACTTCGGTTAAAGAATTATTGTACCAGCCTGCATGAAATGGCAGTTACCTGTGGCTCTCGACCTAAAGAAAATTAATTTTATACCAAAAAGGCAACAGTGGTCAAGATATTAGTATAGAAATAGTCTATCACTACAAAAATGCGTCTCGTAATGATTTTTCTATTTTCAAGAAAGCCATTTGATCTTTTAATTTACGAAAGTCTTCTTATTTGACGTCATAAACCGTACCTCCAGTATTCCTTTGTTTTTTTTTTTAATTTGTTATGATGTTGTAAAAATTCTCTTGCTTTGCTTTTAATTAATTCAATCTTTATTAATTCATTGTTCTTGATCAGTATAACTGTAATTCTAATTTCACCTGATTATGCTGAGTGTAGGTTGTCAACATGTAAAGTCTAAGTTGTTTCTTTTTCTTTAATCGATGGCCTAGCCATTTATTTATTTTGATATTTATATTGGATTTGACACTATGATATAAAAGAAAATATGATTATGCTGCTCTATCGGTGAAGAAATCGCTCTCTCGCCTTATTTTTCTCTCGCAATTTTTGGTCGCAAGGTTTTAATCGAGATTTACGAAAACCCTTGAAAGTTAGGTGAAAAGTTTTTATTGTTTTTTGTTCCTTGGAACATGCGTAAGGTTTTGGGCAAAAAGAATCGGAAATTTTATTTCGAAAAATTTTGAAAAATTTGGCCGTGAAATTGCCTCAAACGCTATTTTATTCATTTTTATGAATTCATTTGGCTCTAACATTTTCTGTTATAAAGATATAGCGCAAAGAAAAACTTTTTTCAAACAAGTTATCATACTGAGCATTTATAGAAATTTTCCTTTTTGCAGGTACTTCGCTCTGCTGATTATTGCCTAACTGAGAAATATACAAATTATCTAGAGCCAGACATCCAGCGACTTAGTTTCTATATCATTGCTTGACACTGTCTCGTCATTATAATTACCATCACTTTTATTTTACCGTGTCCGCTTGGGGGGCAGATTTGCGACAGAGCTGTGCAATCCTTTTTCCATGAAATTTATATATTCGATTTGTATTGTAGGCATTCTACATACGTAAATATTTTTCGTACTCACTTCTTCTGATATTTCAACTTCATACTTTTCAAGAATTGAGAACTGTTCATGTAACGGAGGTATTCGAGCTTCTATCTTGCTTAAATCGGCTTGTAATTCTTCGAGTAATCTTATACTCTGTCCAAGTTCATCTAGATTTTCCGGACAACCTTGAAGTCTTACAAAAAATTTATGTAATAAATCAATTGAATACTAAACTGATGTTTCAAGATAATAACAAGGCTTTTTGTATATGACCTACCATTGTCATCGCCAACTAAATAGATAGTTTATTGAAAGAATTAGCAATAGTACAGATAAATCGATAGCATGTGAAAATAATATCAAAGCTCTTACTTTTTTG
Source organism: Chrysaora chesapeakei (assembly GCA_011763395.2). Classification (NCBI taxonomy): domain Eukaryota; kingdom Metazoa; phylum Cnidaria; class Scyphozoa; order Semaeostomeae; family Pelagiidae; genus Chrysaora; species Chrysaora chesapeakei. The sequence goes on from JAADKT020066669.1 coordinate 2,522, forward strand.
AATTCAAATAGAGAAATTCATGGAGATCTTTCAAGCGATTTGTTGCCATTTCTCTTAAAATGCGTGTGAATCCATTCTGCCATTCATTGCAGTGGCTAAGTAAAGCGAATTTAAGAGGAGAGCTGTCTAATAATACAAATTGTATGTTAACGATTGTCTCTTCTTTTTGCACATTGTTCGCAACAAGGGTGTATCTACAAAAAAAGGACAACAGAGAATAGACACAGAAATAAATTATTCAGATTCATTACATAGATATTCATTTATGTCATGAAACTTACCCGTTTTAGCATACTACTGTTTAAGCTGGGACGTTGCTTGTTATTATAAATCAAAGCTTTAAATGATGTTTTCGCCGAGGGTCTAATGAAGTGCCAACATTAAACCTATGAAAATATTTTTGTATATAACCTTGTCTGTATTTGTCTGTATATTTTGGTCCAATCTTCCTGACATAAGAGTACTAATAGCAGCCATTCAGAGTCACGCCATGACTGTATGGCCCTGGCCAAACCATCAAACATTGTTTGTTTAACATTCTAAATTTGTTTGTCAAGCTCAATGTATGACCGTTTGGCCACGTCCAAAAACCTTGCTCGTCCAACATTTTTTGCTTGTGTCAAGCAAGTAATGTTTTTGAACTTTTCAAAAACATCACGCCACAAAAATTCGATCATTCGACCGCCAACCAAAGTTGTTTGTCAAACATTTACTTTGTTATTGCCTTTGCACCTAGAAACACTTCTCAATAACAAGGCGTTCGTGTTTCGGCATTAGCAAGAGTTTCGTTGTTCCAAAATGTTTGACAAACAGCTTTTGGACGTCGCCAAACGGTCAAGCATTTGTTGTAAAGCAAATTTAAAATGTTGAAACAACAATGTATGATCGGTTGGCCAGGGTCTACAATGAATACGTAAGCTTTTTGACTCTCTTCAACATGTACAAAAATTCTTGTAATCCTTGTCCTATGTGCTGCGGAATGATTGTGTTGCAATAAGAAAGCATGATTGCGAGCTTATATGCGCCTCTCAGTCACTGCAAAGATCACAAGAGGCAAACATTTGTTCATATACTAAGCCTCAGCGACAGTACACTGTGTCCCAAGAGAAATCGATGCACCAAGACCGTTTCTAGAGACAAAAACAGCAATCATCAGCTTTGCGACGGTGCGGCTGAAGGCAAATTTCTTAGGAGGCGAACAGCCAACAGGGGATCCATGAATGAGACTGCTGATTCCCCTTCCCTTTCGTCAGCACTAAGAACTTCAAAACTGTATTAAACCGGCCCTGCCAAATCTATAGACAATTGAATGACAACAACACACCCTCTTCTGCATTTGGTCATCCGTCGGCATTTTTGGGGGCTAATCTTGTGAAAACCTTGCTAAAGAGAAGGTAATAGCGCAGCATATCTCGAAGGGCCCATTACCAATTACCACTTCGTTCACATTCGCTGTTCCCGGTTGCTAACGATCAGCGAATGGCGAACGCGAAGCGATTTCGATTTCCACTGAAACCGATCATCCAAGCTTTTTGCTAATGTTATACTTTGCTTATGGCCTAAATTTGATGTTCTGTCTGCTCTGTTGTGTACATCAGATAGCTGCAATTCCAGGGAAAAGATAACTTTTGTTTTTATTGGGGTTTTTTAATCGGGAGAAGGCACAAAAAATTAAAACACTATTTTCAAACATGCTTTTATCTCGATTTTTGCCATTTTCCAAATTGAGGAACGAAAGTTTCTCTCAAAACAAATGCAACTGACTTCAAAAATATTCTGGTATCGAAAATTACCTGAAATTTTTGCCGAAACTTGATGAAATTTAAACATTTGGGAAGAATCGTATTGTATTCAATCAGACAAGGTCAACAAGGACATGAAAAAGGTCTCCATTGCCTCGTTCAAATACGGCAACACATTATAACACTGTTGTTCTTTAAGTTACTTAATTGGAAAAAGTAGTTTGAAGTTGGTTAAGGCTATGCTACTGATTACACTCTTTTTATGAACAATGCCAAATTTGAACAATCGCCCCAAAATTGCCAACATTTTAAACAATAACGAAACAAATTTGCCTTGGGCTAATATAAGATTAAACAAAAATACATTAAAAGTGCCTTCAGTGAGCGGGTCTCTGTCTTTATTAAATGCATATAGATTGCAATAATCTTAGCTTAGGGATTCTTAACCTACATCAACACGAGCTTACCAAGGTTAACAATAGCTAAACAATTTTTGGGGCGTTTATCAATCAGTAGCTAAACAATTTTTTGGCAGAACGCAAAAATCAATTGTTTATAAAGAAAAAATTGTGTAAGCCCACTTTTCAAATCATAACAATAATGACCATGAGATGCTGACAATCATGACCATGAGATGCTGACAGTTTAAAGGTTAACGGGTGTTACGGTTTTTGTGATCTATCAGTTATCAATTGCATTTCATCAAAATTTTGAAGGATATTTTTTTGCTGGAAACTGCATACTATCGGCTAGGTAGAAAAACAATTTTCACTTGATTTTGCTCATTTCAAATCATCTTAATTTGGAAAATCCTAATCTAATCTATTTGAAAGTTTTTGGGTAATGATAAGGAAAAAGAAAATTCAAAGATTGTGCAGATCTTCCAACGGGTTGTCTTTGTATTGGTTTCCAGCTCATTAAATTATTTTTAACCGTTTTTGTTTCTTTAATAAAAAATTGTCATGTTCCGACAAAAATTTTAAAAGAAATTAACGAGAATACCTTCTCTAGATAATATTGCTATTAATTTCTCCCTGCTATACATAGCCTTGATGCGTCTAAAAGGGGACAGTATTCTCATTCCAGTTACTGCACAGGGAGGAGATCCTCGACCTAAAACATCTCCCATCTTCAAGAAAATAATCGTGCAGAACAAGACCTCTGCTAAATGATCTATTAGATAAAATATGTACCTTGCAATGTCAGCATCAAATGAGGAAACAGGTGGGTTAAGTCTCTCGTATCTTCTGATAAAGGCTTCTTTATTGAGTTCCCAAATTTCTCGATAGCTAAAATGTTAATTTGGCCACATGAAATAATTGACAAACATCAAAACAGGTTCAGATCAAAACAAATTAAGCCTGAATAAGTTGAATCCGTATTACAGAGCAAGACATTCAATAGAACAGACACGGTTTCGTTGGAGAGATGAGATTTAAAAGTTCAGAAATTTAGGCGTCCCTCGTCCGTTACAGGATTACGCATGTGTATTTACATTACGTACGTTAGCTTTTATGAAGTTTCGAAAGAATTCATTCGCTGTGCTGTGACGAGCGACGTGAATGAGCACATCTCCCCAAATAAGTTAGGTATGAGATTTGTCGTATGAAAATGAAATACGAACGAAAAACATACACGATTTTAAAATATCTCGCTTCTCAAATACGTGATTTTTTGATAAAAGCAATTTAGGATTTTGGTCAGACTTCAAGTTGCTTATTTTTTTAGCTAACATCTTGATTTAAATTTGCTTAATAGTTGCTAAATTTTTTTCAACTAATTTTCGTAAATTATACTGTATATGTAAGAAGGAAACGTAAGAAAAGAAGTCATATTTTCAGTCATTCAAGACGTCTGTCCTTCTTTCCTTCGAGTTTTATTTTTTTGGTTTTAATAGCGTGTTGTTATTGTTTCGTAGGGTAATCTCTTTCTATTTTCGTGATAAATAAACTTTTTGTTTCGCTTAAGATTATATCTGTACAGAACTGAAGTTGCTTAAAAATTTCTTAATTCCTGTTCAGTTGCTTAGCAACCCTGGAAGATTTCCAGTATCCGCAGTTTCCAGTCGCAAGAGAAGCTATAAATAATTTTGGCAATGTTTTCAATCTTCCAACCCAAGATGCAAAACACATACTTTATAAGTATGGCAAAGACATGCCTCACAAAAGTAGCCATTGCAAATCTGTTGCATCTTCGCAATTTTGCGAATCACTCAAAAATCATAAAATCACTCTAAAATCATTTTGCTCAATTTTGAAGCCACAGGCTCGATTTTTTTTTTAAAGCTTTGAATCATATTTCAAAGTCAATCAAACATTATTTACTTTCCTACCGAAATTTATTCATGGTCAATAGAAAGGAGGGATGGTCTGAATATCTTGAATTGTTTTCCCTCTGTCTCGGTTTTGATGAGTCATGTGATCTAACTGAGGGGGGGCGAATGTGTTGTTTGCATGTTTACATTTCTCATGCAAAATTCGTGGATTTTATCTTGAATATTAAATAAATTACAAATATCATTGTGGATTTCTATACTTATTTCAATTTTCTTTCTATTGATAATCATTCAGTTACATTATCGCATCCTTAAATGGTTGCCGAAATATTACTGAAAATTTGAAATAAGGTTAGAAATCAAAAAGATGTTTTTAATTTATTTACTTTTGTCTGTCTAACCAAATAAGATGTCGTTCAAGGGCGTTCAGGCATATCTCAAATATTATGCTTATTCAAATCCGCATTAGTTTATTAGTTTGTACATGAGTTTTAAAAGAATTTGTGGATTAGAGTGCTGGCTCTCAGGATACAGGATAACGCGCCCAAAAATATTGAAAATGCAGTATGCAAATTTCTAGTTTTTCGAAAGCATGGTTTATGGTTAGCCTTTCTCAATTCACTCTTGTTTCTCGTTCAGGCGAACGTCTAGTCAGATTTCAGCCTGAGATAGATATAAGCATTTTTCCCTTGATCGGGAGAGAGATCAGTAAATTTTCCTAAAAATTGGAGTTCTCTCAAAAACCACTCCCTGGAATCTCGTACATCATTGGATGGTATTTCTATCATTTTCACAGAAGTCCCTCGAAAATCCTGTAGTTTGGACGCCGCTTTGATAAGTGAAATTCCGCATGATCTGAATCATCCAACCACACGGAGCAACACGGAGGAAATATTTCTCTCGATGCGGGATATATACAACCAACAAACAGCTTATCTCTTGCTTTCGGGATTGGGAAAACTCTTCTCCCCCTCTCCTTACGTTTCCTCCCGATTTTTCGGCTATATGGCAGTTAATATTACATATGTTATCTATTAATCTGAAGGAGCAGAAACGACTTAGTTCGTTTAGGCAGTCTTGGTAACTTATTTGCAGTCGATGCTCAGAAATACGCATCCTGTCATGAAAGGATTCGTTTAGGGCTTTTCCATTTTCTTTTTTGCCATCGCTTCATTAAAATAGTTAAAAAAGGTAACAGCTTCGCTAAACAACATTCTCCGTCTCAGCAAACGAAAATACAATAGTCATTTTGTAATTGGGAATAACACAACCACCAGATGCCTACTATTCAAACCTACGAAGCGCAACGATATATAAAAAAAGAAACTGCTATTTTACCAATCACATAATCAACAATAGGCAAACAAAAGATTACCACAAGACTTCGTTTCACAAAAAATATCATTGCAAGTTTTCGCTTGTTGTTTGCCGACTCTTGAGTTCGTTCTAAGCTACTATTTCGCTCTTTCGAAAAAAATTTGGAGGCCACACGCAGGCGACCTTACTATTTGACATCGTGCCGTTTGATTGGTGATTGCATGTTCATATTTCAATTTAACAGCTAAATTTATCAGATAGAAGTCAGATATTCGTGACGTCACAAATATCTGACAAAGCGTAAAAAATAACAGAGAAATGTCAAACATCAGTAAAATATGTTAAATACTGGCTTAGATATGGTCATCCGAAAAAAAACATTTCAAAAGGAAATCACTGTATTTTTATTCTCGTTCGTTCAGTTAGAACCAGGCGCAGAACACAGTGATTTTCTATGGACATGTGTTTCTTTGGATAGCAATATCCCAGCAAAAGTTGGACATTTTTAACTGATTTTGCACGTATACGCAGTATTCTCTTTTAGAAAATGAGAAGCAAATTTTGGATATTAGAAATCAATCATTTGATGACGTCACACTATGGTACTTTATTGCCCTGACAACCCTAGACGCCAAACTTGTTGCTCCTTGGGTTATTAAGTCCAAACAAGTTAAGGGTGAGAAGAAAATCTCGGTTAGTTGAAATTATATAAAATTGAAAAAAAATTGAAATTTATAAAATTAAAATTATATTTACTGCCAAGCCATAGTTGAGTTAGTCTTTTAACAACTCGCCAACGGCGGGTTGCTACCCTTTCAATCTAAGTATAGAATTGACTAAAACAAGTGAAGACTTGCCTGTCCCAGACACTGAGATAGTTTTTCAACAATGATGCATTCATAGTTATTCCGTTTGTTATACTTGATTGTATTTTTCTTGTTTCATCATCTTTTTCGATCACTTTTGAGATCAGCTTTTAATAAAGAATAAAAATTATATAGTAGATGAACCGCAGAGTTTACCACCATAGACCGCTTGACAAGAACGGATAAAAGTGTCAATTGCTATTTACTAACTTTAACGTTAGCCGTTCAGAACATTATGCATTATGCATTATAGTGCACAAAGGGGTTGCTTCTTTTAAGTCTTAACAAGGTTGGTTCGAGATTAATTGATGTTTATCGGACACTATTGGCAAAATAAAGAGGAAGGTCAAGATGTTGATATTGTACATCGTCCGAATGGTATGGTCGTCAACTTGGCGGTTGATATTGGATGCGAAATGTTAGCTCCAATATGCTACGAGGGACAGAAAATATGGAGAAAAAGTATCACAGCTTCCTGTCCTACCAAGGAAGTATTCTTATTTACGTTGTACTTTTTCGGAGCACCCTTCAATTAGTTTTTGAGCAAGGCAACCAATTTTTCGCGCACGATCAAATTCATGCAGCATTTTTCCTCTACATTACCAAGATGGATTTCAGTGTGATCTTTACTCTACTTTGTGACATTGACAATAGGGTTGTCTTATCTTTGAAATAAGAAATGGTGGTCTTGAAAAACTTTCGAAAGCATCCGTGAAAACCCTAGCAACTTTCATTCTTTAACAACTCATACTAAACGTATAAAAAGCCTTCGAAAAATTACCGGACTTGAAACCGAAAACGACCACCTTGTTTTCACATCAAAACAATCAACCCAATGCAGCTGCATTTGCTATTAAACATAAACATAAAAGGGAACGAAATATTTGCTTAACTATTCGTAGTCTGACCACCGTCCTTGCAAGAGGCATCTTTGCCGCCCCCCCCCCCCAGAAAATTGTAAACATTTGAATATTGCTTAAATAGGCATTATCAAGCAATATAACCTGATTAGCGTTATTTATTCAGAAACCCCATGAAGGATGTTTAATATTCTGGAGGAAAAGGTGCGACCTTAGCTTTCTAAACAGTGGGACTATAATGTTAAATTAATCCAGAAAGGCTTAAAATATATTCATCAAAAACTCTCAATGAGAAACAAGATGTTCAAAGTAAAATTTAGAGTAAAACACGAAACAACAAAAATCGCTCAACAAAAATCTTGAGCTTGTAAGGCCCCATTTCCAATTCATTTGCATTCGCCGTTGGCTAGGATATTTGCTGCTCCGAGCAGAAAACTGAGCCTTTGCCGAGCAAATTTGAACGGTTCATCAAAGTTTAATGTTTGAGCGAATTTGCCGCGCGAATAAATCGAGCGAAAGATCAGAATCAATCAATTAAAATCTTGTAGTTGTGGGCAGCACAATCTGTTTTTCGCGAAATATTTTTTCATTAGCTATCAGGAGAAGTTTTAGCTAATTTTCGATAAAAGAAAGTTCATAATTTATGATAAGTGTTTATATTTCCGATCAGGAGTTGTACCTGTTTTCAGAGATATTTTGAATTTTCATTCATCCCTGAATTTTGAAAATAGCTATTAATCGAAATAAAAGAGCCTTAAGAACTTCCTTGATTTTTAGGAGCATCTCCTAAAACTAATGACAAAGTCGATTTTCTTTCACCCTACACTGCAGCCACGTAAAAGGCCACTAACAACATTTGAGAACATAAGTGAAACTTTAGCGAAGGGCTTTACTTCGCTTGCAGTGGAGATCAAAAAACGTTTTGCTTATTTTTCGCGAATTGCAAATGACCGTCGAAAAGCTAGAGGGTGTCGGAGAGACACTAAGCCAAGGTGTCGAGCATGTCACGAAACGTGACTTGAAAAAGAGGCTCATTTCAAATGTTTTGGTTTGAAACTGGTTATATGAACCCCAACTGCTAACAATAATATATAACTGGTAATTGAAGTTTTGTATTTTGTATCGTGGTTAGTGAAAACGACAGGACAGCAATTGAATTGCCGCATTTGAAGGAGCAATTCACGAACAAGAGATCGCCTTTACAATATTTAAAAAGGCGGCTTTTAGCAGGTTTTTGAATCTTAATCGATGGAAAAAGCAAGAAACTAAAGAAACTGAAGATGCCGTCAAACAGCGCATTGATCACAAGAAAGGTGCTTTGTCAGCACCAAACGATCAAACATTGTTCGTCCAACATTTCAAATTTGCTTTACAACAAATGTTTGAAAGTTTGTCTACGTTCAAAAACATTGCTATCCAACAACGATGTTATTGCTAATGGACAAGCACGAGCGCCTTGTTGCTAAAAATGTTGCTAGGTGGTGAAATTTTGCAAGTTGTTGCTGATTCTCAAAAACAAAAGAAATGTTTGAATGGCGGCCAAGGATCAACCATTTCTTGACCAGCAAAAATAAGCAAAATTTGTGGCGTGATGTTTTTGAAAAAGATCAAAATTATTTTTAGCTTGACGCACGCAAAAAATTTTGTGCAAGCAATATTTTTTGGAGGTGGCCAAATGGTCAAACATTGGAGGTGGCCAAATGGACCAAGAACGTTTGATCGTTTTGCCAGAGCTTTAGAAACATGTTCTTTATCAAGCTTAAATGGCATAACAAGAGAAATTAAACAAAGAATACATAAATAAATTTTTCAAAATAGCACAAACCTCCTTTTTGGTCTTTATGGGTGTTAGTTCGTTGGGCAGTCTTTGAAAGATTCTCAGGCACGCGGTAAGTTCTTTGGACACAGTGCTAACAATGTTTGCAAGTTGAGCAACTGTCGGCGAAAATTCAACCTAATATTAGGAAATATTACCAAATATTAGGAAGGCTAAATACCTACGGAAGATCATTATAGTTTATTTCAGGTCTAACGGACAAAGGGGAACTACAAGCGCATGTGCACGTATTTTAAGATGACGGTGAGATCCACAGGATAAATCGAATTTTGCAGTTCGTTTACTTTTTTAAATTTTTCAGACGTTCCTATCACACTTACCAGCCTTTTTAATGTCATAAGGCAATGTTTTATATGGAATCGGAAGTTTCTTTGCATTTTGTTACATATAGCTTGAAATTTATCTTGCACTTCGGGTTTATGTATTTTAAAAGTATTATCTCATCGACCAATATTAGTATCCGCACTCGAATCGAAGATACCCTTAAGTAGAAGCTGCACAAAACGTGCAAAAAATACAAGCAGCGGTTTCCGTTTGGAGAAAATACGGACAGTAGGCTAACGAGCAAGGGGGAAAATGTTTTTAAGGACCAGTCAGATTTTTTGCTTAGATTCCTGTGTTGAACATAAGTCCTGGTTGATCTTTGCTAAACTTTCTCTGCTTTTTGCAGCACAGCTGCATGCTTGTGAATGTCAAATGCTACCAAGAAACTCTGATACCCAGATTAAATTTATACCTTGTCTCCTTCTAAGACAACTTTTACCCTAAAAAGAGGATTTGGTGAAGTTTTTCCATCGCCATTAATAGCTTTCGAAAGTTCTTGAAGAGACCATTTCACATTCAATCTGAATGCTTCTTCTAACATTATATCCATCTTTTCAGTGTAGCGAAACCAGTGACTTTGGACCTAAAATTTAAATTATTGAACCGATTATAGACGCACTGGCACTTTCTCCATACAAAAAAAAAATTAATTAAAAACATGAAAATCATGTAAATACGTTCATTATTCATATAATGACTTATTATGTCACATCATGTATCATATCAAATAATACATTGTAATAACCATAGCATACAAAAAAGCAATTCACGTTTTTGACTAGCTGGGATTTAAATTGCAAAAAAAAACTATACGATTATTTGCATGTGTGCATTCTGTTGGACTGCGACATGGCTTTCTATAAATAGTACACTTCCTTTATAAAGGTAAAACTGCTTCGTAAAGGACGGTATTATCAACAAAATGGCATCATTAAGTAGCATTTAGAAGCGAAAATGCATTTCAAAGGAACATACTGTAAATCTTCGATTAAGTCCCCACCTCGGTATAAGCTTATTTTCGCACATAACCCTCCCCCTCGAATAAGCCTCTATGGGGAAGTATTCGAATGTGTTAAGAATTTTTTGCCTATAATGCATCTTCTAACAAAAAAAACGCAAAAAAAAGTTAGTGATGACAGGTTATACTATCAATTCAAGCAATAATCAGCCATTGCATGTTGGTAAGCAGATGTTTTGTATTATAGAATACATCAGCCCCCACCAAAAAATTCGTTCTTGCAAAAAGCTCCCGGGGACCTATTCGAAGACTCATGGTAAAAGGTTAGAATGATCTTTCTGTGAAGTGACACAAAAAACTACTGAGAAATTCAAAATCAAAGTATGTTCATGTAACCTCCTGTCCGTCGAGTTTGAAAACCTCATAGACTTTTCTCATTGTTGATAATATATCATTAAATATCAACTGCAATCTTGTCTGGATCAGTCCCCTGTGTGATTTCTATGAGACAAATAATAAAGTTTGAAAGAAGTACGCACAAGTATCAGGAAGTACAGATACCTTCCATTTTCAAAGGTAACGTGAGGTCGTTGAGGTCGAGTTAATTCAAGTATACACTTACTGGAGAAAAGTATTCGAACGGTCGTAAAAAATGGCAGCCCACAACGGCGGCGGGCGAAGCCAAAAGAAATTTTTGTGATAATGGCCCATAGTCAAGCGACCACCGTTATGCCATTATGCTTATCTTTTGTCGCAACATTCCTGATTCCTATATATATTTCATCCGGTTTGCCGAAAACCCCTACATCATGTTTTCATTCTTCAAAGATAAAAATTCGGCGGGAGAACATTCGTCATTTCACAGTCGTTCGATTAAAAGTAAAAGTAAAGAATTATTCTTAAGATTTGTTGAAATAATTCGGGAAAACTAAGGGTTAGTGCCTTCAAATATTTTACAAGAAGAATTTAACAGTGGGATTTTAAAGAACCCCAACTCTTGTGACGTAATCCAGTACACAGGCAAAGTTAGGAAAACCGTCAATTGCACGAAACACCATTGGAAAACAATAACACATTTTCAACTTTCAGCTTGCTCATTTTCAAAATAAGCAGATATTTCTTCGCAGAAATTTGATTTAGATATTCGGCGTATTCAGCAGCATCTTACTCCTAGTACAAAAACAAATTTTCATATTTTTAGTTTGCAAGTCGCTGATGTTATAGGGATAAAAAGCTTGAAAATACTGCAGGGACTTGACCACAAAAAGTACTCCAAGTGAAACCTAACACCCCCAGTCATGTTCTTCAGCAAAGCGCTTATGTTTTAAATTTTTCTTCGCTAAGAAAATGACGTTGTGAAGACTGTAAGTTCCAAGAATTTTGAAAATGAGGCCCTTAGCTGAAAATGTGTAAAAATGGCTTAAGTCAAAAAGGATTAGAGAAAATAAAATAAAACGGAAAAGAACCTGATCTTCTTCAAATTCCAAATTGTCATAAACTCTTTTCCCGTCTATTTTTATAAGGAGCATTTCGCTGATAGTTCTGCAATTGCAGGCTATTGTATGATTGGCACTCTTGTAATTATCAACAATCGATTGCACCTGGCAAGAAATGAGAGCTAAGTAAAGAAAAGATAAAAATAATAGTTAACCAGAAGAGACTCGCAGGCTTCCACAAGATCAGAAGGTTGATTTTTGAGTAGATTAAAACAGTTGCAAAAAAGTACCTTATTACAATTTATGCGGCAATCGTTTATGAAATATTCGGACGCCCCCTTTGAAGCCCAGGTCAATTTTGTCAAACCTGGATGTGCTTTCTTATCCAGAAATCTTATTCGTTCCCTGAAAAGTCCACGCTCCTCTGCAGATAATGCAGCGATTATCCTGAATAAAACAGGAAGAAAAGTGTTTTACATGTTTAACAAAACACAACAAATTATTCAAATGAGTTCTTCAAGGCTAAAATCCAGTAATTGAAAGCAAAGAAGAAAATCTCTTTTTAGTCTAACTCTTCAAAGTACAGAGAAATGTCACCTGTTGTAGTCTCGAACAACTAGAAGCACGTTTTCCTTAAGAATTCGCAATTCTTCTCTTCTTGAATGAACGTCAGATGCAAAGTGAGGAATCTCAAACATTAATCTCTCCCAGTAATTGATTTCTTGGAAAAGCTTCTGCAACTTTCTAATAAAATGATATAAAATAGACACGATAAACTGTCAAATGATAAATGCCTTAAAGTGCTTCTGACACCAAATTTTCAATATGTATTGCAAACAGAATTTGCTTATCTATACTAGAGATGATTTTATAGCTTCTCAAAGTTTCAAATTTTAAAAATTTTCCGCGAACAACTGTGACGTAGAAAATATGATCATTGGCATAGAGATGTACTCATTGCGCTTTCACGAAGCTGAAGGAAGTCATGGAAGTCTGGCGTGAGAAATGTCAACTGACTCGCCGAAGAGATGAGATTTCACGCTGCTTCAGCCTAAAATCGGTAAAGTTAAGATAGTTACGATAAGTATAAGGATTCAACTATCAATTTCTCTCAATTGGCGAAGACATTAGCTGAACATTATCTGAAATCCGAAAGATTGTGTGCTGCTGTGAAGGCCTTGGTTGATGCAGGCTTAATAGGCCGTCCGGTCAGCTAGCCGTCAACTCAACTCTGGGACCAACAGGTTACAGTGCAAACTCCATTCCTATATCTTCACCGAAATTCCTAACTGTTTTAGCAGCCCTCTAAGTTCACTGTCATTCTTCCCATATCGCTTCAAATCATGTAAAAGAGATCATTGTCTATCTTGACATTGATCTTATAGCTATTATTATTATTAGTACAGTTTACATCCACTATCTCGACTGCCCGCTATCTCGATAGATTTTCTATTTCCGCTCGTTTTGGTATAAGGGTTTGTATAGAAAATCATCCGCTATCTCGAACATTCGCTGTCTCGAACCTTTTTCGATTTCCCATGGAGGAAAACCTGCTCTTTACTAGAACTTTGCCAAATTTTCTGCTGAACTGGATAAAGAGACAGGCTGAAAACATGTATAAGTTCGCCTAGCAGAGCGGGAATGGCAGCAGCTAAGTGATATGCTGCCCATGTATACAATAGATGTAGCTGTTCTCTTTCGAGTTGTGCTGCATCGCCATTATCTCAATTTCACGGATAGTAGGGATGAAAGCTTGGATGAAAGCAGATGAGCTTTGACTCCTATGTAAAAAATACCAGACTTGTTTCATGAAATTTGGGATCAGTAACCCTGCATGTTAATAGGGGCTCCTTTTCTGACTTAAAAACTTTAATTTTTATATTTATGTGGGGCATCCGTTATTTCGAACATTCCTTATCTCGAACAAATTCCAGTTTCACTTGAGAGTTCGAGATAGCGGATGTCAACTGTATCATTGTTATTATTAGAACCATTATCATTATCATAATTATTATTATTATTTTTACTATTTATATTATTAACAAAATCTTAACTTCAAATAATCTTCTTTTCATTTTAGGCCATCTTAGAAGCAAAATGTAAGCGCACCTGTCAAAGTTGAGATCAAGCATTCCATTGTGCTCTGCGCTTCTGTTCATCAGCGGAATTTCAAGGAGCTTTCCGGTATCCTTCGTGAAAACAAATTACGTTTCAAAGTTATCAAAAAAAAAAGTGACGCAATAAATAGCTGCAAAGATGAAGTATGAAACTGATGTGCAGTAGATCACTTCTAAGATGTACCTTGTCAATGGTGACAGTCCATTCGTTAAATGTTTTCCTGACAAATTCGTCTAGAGCCTAAAAAAATTAGAGCAAACTAATGCAACAAAGTTATTGTGAGCTGCAGAAGAACAAGAACAGCAGGAAGGAATTCTTTAGATAAACAATTTAAGATTGCAGGCAGACATTGTGATTAATCGTGACTTTTCTTTTGACTCTTTTCATAAAAGTGGGCTGTTTTAATGAATAAACGTTTGTGCGTACCACAGTACTTCAATTAATCAAGACAGTATCCATAATGCGCTAAAATCTGGACCACGCAACCAAGAAATAAAGATGGGAAACCGTGGAATAAATGGAATCAATGGAACGGAAGGGAACCCATGGAAAAACCTGAGTGGGAATAACTTGGAATCGGAGAGAACAAATGCGAGAAAGTGGGAATTGGTGGGAATAAATTGGAATCAGAGGTTACAAGGGGGGGAGAGAAAACCACTGGGAAAGATAAAAGAACAGCTGAGAACAAAGAAAGTACAGTAAACAAGTGCGGGAGAATGCAGGAAAAACACCTGCAAGAGCTATGATCACAAGAGATATGATGAGACAAGTCGGAACAAAGTGGGGCTTCTTCTACTCTTTGTTGCAAGCTGCAAGTTAATAGGCCGATCTCAGGCTGATTTTGGCTGAGCTCATTCTTCAAACATGGCTAATGGGTACCTTTAATATTACACTATTGACGCGACTGATCATCGTTGCAATCTTTTTATTGATTGTTCAATGCCTACGTTCAGGGTCCCACCTAGGGCTGTTTCATGTCTGTGGAATGCGCAAACAGCAGCACGCGAACTGAAGAGTGTCTGCACCACAGAAATTATACGGAAAATGGAAACAACGAGGCAGTAAATTCCACCGACATATTGCTCGATTTTGTGCACTAAACCTGTTTAAAAAAGTGGCTTTGGGGTGGGAAAATGAAAAAAACAACTGCGGCAACTGAAATTTGAGTCGAAATTTTTGCCAATATGTACCAGAAGGGTGAAAATAGTTTAAATTGACTTAAATTACTTTGAAATTTGTCTTGTTTAGCTTCTGGACGTGATTTTTCAATTTTGATTTCAATTTCAACGTGAATTCATCGTCAATTTTGGCTTTTCCCGCTTTTCCCACAATTGCACCTAATTTCCGTGCATGTGCAACAACTCACTCTATGTTTCCCATTTTGGTTACCCTTTTGGCACAATAGGTTATCATTTCAATTTTTTTATTGTTCAATGATTGGTGTTGATTGTCTAAAGGTCCCACCTGGGGTCACAGGTCTCACCTAGGGTCCCGGTCCTACCCAGGGTCTCACGTCTAAGGTCCCACCTGGGGTTCCAGGTCCCGCTTTTCCGGTATGCCGATAAACAAGAGAATAAAAGCCTCTGCCATAACATTCTTAGCCTAAAGCCGCCATTAGGCCCATCTGGAAGTTTTGCTTCGCAAAAGTGCTCATTGTACAGCGGAAACTGCGCATAATATGACGCATAGGAAATATTTCTTCCCTGAGTTCTTTATCCCCACAATTCTGCTATAGAAAAAAGATTGTTTATTGCATGTTAATTACCTGAGCAAGTTGTTGGTATTGAGCTTTTATTTCTTCTCCAAGTCCAACTTGTGGGAGAAATTTTGCGTTTTCAAGAACCTGTTATAATGTTATCAAACCATTATTGTCCGAAAGAACTAAAATTTACAAGGGCAAAATAACTGTTTCAAATTATTCATGCTCTGTTTAAAGCTTGCTTAGGCTTACTTATTACAATTTGTTGTAAACTCTGATACAAAAACTTGCGACACATTATGGTACAGGCTATCGCATGCAGTTCGGACCAGCCACTCTTGTATTCAGCAATTGTTCAAATACTTTCACAAAATTCACGTACAACACAACTTACATGTTGTCCAGTAACGGCTAGAAGCCCCTTTTAGATGGGGTTACATATTTCCCTTGATTTCTGTCTAGCTTTAAACTGCATTTTCTTAGACGAAAGCAACAAAAATAAAATTTGGAAAGGTTCACAAACTACGTACCACAACTGGTCTATCTATTCTTTTCTTCAGACTTCTTGCCCATGTTGCCAAACCAGCGTATTTTGGATGCAATGGTGGCAAATCTATTTTTTTTGTATTGAATTCTCTCTTCACGTTGTTCAACTCTTCATTAAGTAAATGATAAACTTGAACGGTTTTTTTGTCAATAATTCTTCGTATTGCCTGCAAATTGACGTTAAGTAGATCAAAAAGGATGCGTATACTTATAAGGCAACTGCTGTATTTTTTCAAGAAAGATTTGTTCAGTTCTCTTATTTTGATAATTATTTTCTACTCTTTCTTTGAGTTCTGAACCGACCTATTTACATCTTCCCACTCCACTGAATTCGGTTCACATCACCATTTTGTTTAACAGCATATGATGCCGCCATTGACATATATGTTGTTGATCCAGCTTGTCTCAATAAAAAGCGACAAGATACAATTGCTAGACCACGTTACAGTTGGTTTGGTGATAGTGACGAGCGACACAATATTTTAAAGCAGGGCTACAAGATGGATTTAAGATATCTGAAGAATGATGTGAAGAGAAAATACGATCCACAAGGTTTCTGAACACTAAACGTGATCAGCGTCTCAAACACTGGTATTCAGATAACCAATCAATTGCGCATGTATTTCTTTCAGTTTGCACGTTTTGCACTTTTAAAAGTGAATTAAAAGTTACATTGTTTTGAGTTTGTTATTGACACTTTCTTTATTTCGTCGTTTAAAGCCTTTAATCTTGCACGAACGACTGATACAGGAATATGGACACTTGGAAATTCACCGCATTGGTATTTATAGACCTTAAGAAAGCCTTCGACACAGTAGATCATGATATCCTTATTAAAAAGATGCAGAAATGTGGAATTGTGGGTATCGAGCATACATGACTTACATCATATCTTCAAAACAGAAAGCAACTTTGTATCTGTACTTTCTGATTGGTTAGCATGTATGGATTACGTCATATGTAAACAAATCATCCGATTGGTCAGTTACAAAATTCTTCTAAGCTTTCTGTTACTCTAAATTCAAAACCATAGTGAGAACAACTTTATACAATACTTTATCTCAAAGCTGTATTACTGAATGGTAAAAAAAATAACTCCAGAAAGCTTCAAACTTACTTCTCTTGAAGAAAGATGAACAAAGCTTTGCAGAACCTCTACACCTTGTTGCACGTTCTGTACGGTTTCAAAAGCAGAATTGATAAGATTTTGCATCATCACCTCCAAATCTTTTACACCAGAGCGAAAACGGTTATAAATGTCATGCCAATTTGCAGCCTGTTAAGGGAAAAGAAGCCAACAATTTTTGCCAGTTTGAACCTCATTCATTTGGTTTTTACTGTTTATTAATTTTAATCTTGGTTCAAAAACCAATTCTTGGCATATTACTAAGTAAATGAATTTTATGCTACAGTTACTCTATGGCACATAAGCCAGACATATTTACCTTGCTACCACTGTAAACAGTGCGATTGTTAAGATTCCCTTCCACAGACTCTTAAAGTAGTTACGACGGAAAAAAATTCAATTTGAATATGCTGATATCGAAAATGAAAACAATACTTGTGAAAAATATTCAGCTGGTACAATATTCCTTTTTATTCTTGTTTGTTCTAACATTGTGCTGTGAACGCAAACACTCTTTTTTATAATTTTACAGAATAATAAGGTTACAACAGGCAGACTGTCCACAACGCACACAATTAAGCATTACATAATTTGTAGCCCTTTCTAAGGTCACTTCTTAGCATTCCAGTCGCATACTTACTAAGCAAAAAAAAGAATACCAACGTTCATTTCTCGGCTACCAAGGGGTTGCCCGGTACGTTCAATGTTACTAAGGGAATAAGACAACGTTACAAGGAGTAACAAAAGAAAAATATTCCGAAATTCCAATGGGAGTTATTTGAATAGGAAGAAGAGATAGGCCGAAATTAAACTTGCATATGAATGTAGGCTGACGTAACATCCGCCATTTTTTTGGAACCTTTGCAGTACTTTTTGAGATGAGTGTACAATGGCAATTCTTTATTGAACAAATAAAATGACAATAGAATTACTTCTTTTATTCAGCGAATACAGCAAATACTGTAAGCATGGCTTTCTCGCTATTCACAGAAATTAAAGGCTTAACATGTAGTTAGATTAAGACTCAATAATATGCTTAGAATATGCTTAAATTTTCACTAGACCTGAGCCTGTGTATGCATATAAACTTTAAGCTTACATAAAATACATGTAGTTTTTAACTTCGAAATAAATCATGTGACTTGCAAAAACTATAACTAGAAACTCTGTAAATAAGTCAGTCACTCAATATAAAGTCACCGTTAAGTCAGCTTGAACGACAAGTTAGAGAATCATCTCTCAAATGTCGCCTGGCTCCGTGTGTTCTCTGGGCGCACGGAAAACTAAAGCAGGTAAAGATCCTTGTGCCACGAAAAATCCCGATGACAATGGGAGTACGGGGGGAGTAATTTGAGGTGCCTACCGAGGTAAGTCTGGGGAAAAGACAAGCGTTGTGATCAAGATACCCAATGATGAAGTTCACTACGAACAAGAGTTCATGAAAGAGGCAAGGTTGATGAATAGTGTAAAGGTTCATAACAGTATTGTTGGATTTTTGGGAGCGTCCACAGAACAACAGATGGGTTTAATGCAAGAATACATTAGCTTAACGTTACACGGTTTTGGATAATAGGCTGTTTTAGCAACAGGACACCAGAATGAAGATGAAAGCGAGCAGATAAAGAATCTGGGCACTAGTTATTTTGATATTCCGCGTTCTGGCAACGTCACCTTGGCTGTTTATACGTTCTGATGAAAACGTCAAAATATTGTGTTGTTCTGGAAGCTGCAACAGTTACTTCAGCAACCAAACCATACTTAATTGTTGCAATAATTTGCATTTGTAATGAGGACCTATCGTAAAAACTGTGAAAAAAAATTATTTAGAATCAAGTTGTGGGTTAAAATACGTTTTCTTTAGCTAGCCCTACTATGCTGGCGTGTAGGCGTCGCCACCCTTGAAGGCTAAATTTAAAAATTTTAGTCAAGACGCAACAGAACCTTTTTGACAAAGACTACCTCGACTGACCTAGACCTATCCCTCATCTCTTCTTCCTTTTTAAATAATTCCCATTAGAAATTTGGAGAATTTTCTTTGTTCTTTGCGTTGTAATACTGTTTTTTTTCTTAACATTAAGAACTTTGAACGTACCTAACAACGCCATGGTGGACGAGTTTTGAACGTTGGTAATCTTTACCTTTTGCTCAGTTAAAGTCTAAATATGCAACCAGAAGGCTACGTAGTGACCTGAGAAGTGACATTAGAAAAACCTACAAAAAATTGATTTATAATTGCTTGCGTTGTGGACAGCCCGCCTATTGTAACCACACAAAATCACAAATATAAATTACACTTTCACTGAGGTGTTTTGAAATTTGAATCCGTGTTCTTAAGTTAAAGCAGATTATTTGACATATTTGCTAAACAGCTAGAAATTTTGCTTAGATTTTAAATATGTTATTCTGTGAAGCTCGACTATTCGAATGATGTGTCACAAATTAGCCGAGACGCTCGGTTAGCAGATTCCTCGATAGATTCCTTGATTTCTTGTTCTTAAGATTCTTTGATTCCTTCTTTTAAGATTAATTTATTCCTTGACTCCTTGTTTCTAAGATTTTGATTATTTGATCATTTGGAGCCCTATTTGGTAACATAAGATAGCGTTCTCATCGAATTTGGACAATTTGGATGTGAAACTTTCGATCTATGTGTTTTATTCAGGCACAGCATCAATAATGTAACGATTCCATGTTTTTAAGATTCCTTCATTCCTGTATTCCTTTATTTCTTTTCTGCATTCCTCGTTCCTCATTTTTTAAGAGAGCAAAAATGTGAGCGATTTCAACAAAGGCAAATACACAGAAAATTACCGACAGAAACTTATTCACAATAAACTGAAAAATATTACCTTAACATCTAGAATAATGTGCTTAAAATTCTTCAGCATCTGCAAATTTTTTTCGAATGTCGCTTCGATTTCCACTAAACCTCTAACAATTTCCGGTCCTTTGACACCAGCGAAAATAGGTAGCTCAACTTTATCTCGACTTTTTTTCCTAGCAAAATGCATTTGTCCATCGCAAACCTTCAAAAAAAAACACAAACGAAACTGCAAGACATAGCAAAGTACCTGATCTAACTCGAAAAAAGGCAAAAAAATTGATTGTCTTAACAAAATATGCTCGCTGACAAAAGACTACCTCAAGCAGATCTTTACATCTTTGAACGAATGCATCTACTTGTGCAAATATACTTGTTTGGTCAAGAATCCACTTTTCCACAGCAGAGAATTTCAGGTGTAATTTACTGACCTAAACAGACGATGAAATCTTTTTATGATAAAATTAAAGTCTTGTTCAGCCTGATTCACATTTTATTTGTCATTGTTAAATGGTTACCAACAAAAGCAATATTCTATGCAATCGGTAGCAAAAACATACATAACGTCATGTGGTTCTGGCTAAGAACGGTACTTATATTTCCTTTTACAACTTTTATATGTCCTCTTATGTTTACAATATGTTTACCATTGCATCCTCTCATATAACCAGGTTCGAACATTTGCCAGTTGAGGTAGGTGGGTGATGAGAGGAAAACACACTGGCAAGACATGCGCTAAAATTGAGATCTGGTTAGACAATGAGCAATGCCATGGTTCACAGAGGCTTATTTAAACCAATGTAAATTGAAAAATACATTGCAAGCCATGGATTTGAATTAATTATGTCGACGCTAAGTAACCCTTGCCCATAGTGTATAAATTGAACTATGGCATGAGCAAGATGCAGCAACTTCAACAGTTTGTATTCAGTTACATTGCTTCTGTTGTCTAAATCACGAAAACCTTAAAATGTTCACTAGCCAATGGCCAGCCAGCATTTAGTAAACTTCATTAATCTGAATAAATCGAAAATTAATCTGAGCATCAAAACAAAAACAAAACGAATTGAAAACAAAACCGTCTTGGCCAGTGTGGTAGGTAATTTTCCATTCGCAGTTAAGCCTACAGCTACTGGGATAGTGTCTGTTTCTCTTCACAATTTGATCATCTGGTCGATGGAGGAAGCTGTGCGAATTTTGTTAGATTATCTAATTAAGCTCTGTG
>JAADKT020066670.1:0-18170 GCA_011763395.2 Chrysaora chesapeakei
AGGGGAAATGGAAAATCGTTCGAGATAGCGAATGTTCGAGATAGCGGGCAGTCGAGATAGCGGATGTCAACTGTATTCCACAAAGCCAGGCTTATGTCAACATTGCGCACAGGCAAAACTTGTCACAGACTGCTAGCTAATTGGCGACTTTTGGAACTAATTTATTGCAACTGACCTTAGCTTAACTTTCAGTCAGGACTTACATAATCTTGATTTTTTGCCATCTTATCAACCTGGACCCTTTCGGGTACATGTTTTACCGACGTCATCGGAGCGATTCACGCGACAGCCTTTTTTGATACCCAACCCTACAACCACACAAACACAGAATATAGTCGACCTAACTTTGTATTCTGTGGCATAACCATGGTCAAATTGTAAAATTTGGTGAGATTAAATTCATGCAATCATTAAGCAAGATAAATTTCCTCCTCCGCCCTCCTGATCCAATGTCGGTTTGGCTGAGTATTGGCTGCAGGTGAAAAAATATCAAATCAACATTGACTTTGGGGAGAATTCCTGCAAAAAATGTAGAGAGCTAGAGTGAACCTTTTCGGGATGTCTCAACTAATTTTGTCCATGATTGTAGGTAGTATCAGTATTTTCTTAGACTCGAGTTTCTCACAGAGGCAACTCTTAAAAAAGGCGTTTGATTAAAGTGATTCAAGATCATCACTTACTCGGCCATTCGACAATCGGTCTAGTCGATTATTGATCTTTTTGCATTGCATCCTTCGAATAAAAGAGAGAACTCGATAGTGCTCCGACGCAAACATAGAAAAACGTACGACCAAAAACTCGCTCCTTTCGCAGCGGTATGAATCAGTGCCGCATAGCCATATGGACCTATGCAGCGACATGCGATCACACGAAGGTTACGCTAAAACAACCCAACGAAACACACAAAAGAAACAGGATAATAAATCAGACTGAAATTTTCAGCAAACGAATTTCTTCATTTGCATCATGCAAGCATACCAGTAAAAATGAAATAGAAATACAAATTTAGCAAAGAAAACATAAAAAGTCTACTAATACAAAAATATACTATGTACAAACATTTTCTTTCAATTCTACCGTTACTGAAGTCACAAATACGAATAAAAATATTGAAAATTCAAGTTAAGAGTAAAATAAATCGAAAAAAATCTTGCATACTAATTTGGAAAAATATATCTCTGCCATTGCTAAAGCTATATTAAAAACTGGTATTGGTATACAAATGGGTGGTTGACCCACTGATCTCTAACAAAGACTACAACAACAAGACTACAGTTTTCTATACCGACTAAGGCTATGGCCAAACGATCAAACGTTGTTCGTCAAACATTTGTAATTTATTCATCAAGCAATGTTTGAACATTTGACCGCATCACAAAACACTTCTTGAAAACCGAAAATCAGCAAATTTGCTGTGCAGATTATTGACAAAGTTTGACAAGCAACATTTTTCGACGTGGCCAAACGGTAAAACATTGTCATTGGCAAGCAATACGAAATGCTGCTCTGAAAATTTCTTTCGGCACTTTTTACAACCCAAAACACTTCGGAAGATATCTGATCTTTTTTAGAGATCAGTGGGTTGAGCATGCATTGTCGAGTGGGACAAAGACCACTTCAGGGTACACAAATTTTAGAGTCAGGCAGGAAATAAGACCCATTTGGCTAAGATTGCTTGTACCCCCATTTCAGGACATGCGATGATTGCTTTATGCGGTACGAAAGCAATGAACTCACGATGGTCGATCACCTGGAATGAAATGCTTCCAAGCTTTGGCCCTCTTAAGCGACGACCGGACCCCTGTCAGGCCTCAGTGGTTACCAATTTTATAGAGGCAAAAACTTTGTATCGAAATCGAATGTTGCAAGAGAAGAAAACCATGACGTAAAACATCAAATTGAAATATCGATCTAGATTATTCAATGGCCTTTCACGTCACGAAACCAACATCAAGATAGTCAGGGCGAACTGGCTATGGTTGCGTCAACAGAAGGATGTAATTCAAGCATATCATAAGACCAAAAGAAGTAAGAATAACATATCTCCATTCATCAATGAGTTCTGGTGGTCAAAGCTAACACGGAGAAGATTACATATTACAGAACTACACCACGCCAGTTGGGATTATCTTCTTCGTACTTAACATAGATCATGTTAGTTTAAACAACACGACTTTCTATGTCTTAAATGACATAGTCATGTAAGGATTGAATTATGCCCCGTGATAAGACGCCAACCAATCATAAGACAGATCGAGCTGAGACAAATCCATGAAAGGGACACATACGTCAAGCTTCCAAAATAGTTTACCACCCTGATTTAGGCCCTCGACATGCCAGTTCAATTTAGGGATTACAAGTATGGTCTGAGTCTATTTTCTCCTATCCTGATAGATAACCATACGCAGTGAATCAGGGAGAGCCCCAAGCATAACAACAGCTTACTGTAAACTAATCCTCCCTTTCACAACGAGACGTCTTAGTTCGCCATATGACGTACGAGATGAGAAATATGACCCAATGGAATGACTTAATACCAAAGTTTAAGAAACATTTGCGAAGATTCTACCGTAGAAGCGAAAGCTTAGGCAGTGTTCAACTTTGGACTTTTGGACTAGAGACCATGTTACATTTCTTTCGGTAAATGTGACATGCAATAGACACAAGTTGCCTGCCATCGCAATGTTGTCTCGACGATGCAATGCGGTCATCTTTGAACTTACGGAATCAGGGGATACCAATCTACGTCCTTATTCACGTATTACGTTCAAACTTTAAGCTCTCAAAAAACGTCTAATTACTCAATGTTGTTAAGAGTCTTTCGCCGTCCAGCGATTATTCTAATAGCAATAACTCTGCGTGTGAAATAGGTCAGTCCATTCCTGGCCTAACAAGGCGATAATTAACAAGACTACAGTGTTCTCTACCGACTAAGGCGATGGCCTAACGATCAAACATTTGTAACTTATTCATTAAGCAATGTTTGAACGTGTGGCCACATCACAAAACACTACTCGAAAAATGAATAGAAGCATATTTGTTGTGCAGTGTTTCAGACAAAGTTTAACATGTTTTGTGACGTGGCCCAACGATAAAACATTGCAATTGACAAGCAATACGAAATGCTGTTCTGAGATTTTCCCTAGGCACTTTTTTACAACCTGAAACACTTTGGACGATATCAAAATAGCTACCAACATTTTAGAAAGGGACACAGATCTTATTAACATATAATAAATTCAGTTAGCTAATTTCAGTGAAGTCCTTACTGGCTGTAAAATGAATTTTAATTAAAGACGACCACCACAAACAAAATTACAAGACGCAATGACACCCTCGTCACACACACTACATACTATTAGTATTTACAAAATAACTATTAAATTGCTATTCAATTCGAACTCTATTTAAAGCGTAGAATTTACAATTTTCATTAAAATCTAGAAACCAAGAAACTCGCTGATTGAAGGCTGGGGACGGTTCGTTAAAACTTGTTTGGAAATTAGGCCCTAACCAAACGATCAAACATTGTTTGTCAAACATCTCAATTTGACTGTTAAATAGATATCTGAAAATTTGATAAACTGATGGTTTCGCAACATCAAACGTGCGAGCAGAAAGTGTTCTTCAAAAACATTGTTAAACAAACTGTGCTTCTTCATCAATGTTTGTGACATGACAAAACGGCGAAACATTGCTTGTAAATTAAACTTCAATTGTTTGAACGAAAACATTTCAAAGAGAACAGATTTTAGCATAGTTCAGCAATGAAAAAAATTTTGAAGTGAACGTGTGATAAAGAAACACTTAAACACCTTTTTCTTTGGTTTCTAAGTTCAATCCTCATTGACTCATCTTTTACAACAGCCAATCAACGGGCAGTGTTTAAAACATGTGATCAAATTCGGTGATGCGATTGGCTAACTGCGAAATGGAAACAAAAGAAGCGATGAATGAAATATGACGCATCTTGTACATTTCACACGTCTGGTAAGAACAAATGTCAATCAAATTTCAATGTAACAGCCACCAAACAATCAAACATTGACACCCAAAAATCTGTAATTTTCTTGTCCAAGAAAATGTTTGATCGTTTAGCCACATCACAATAAAATTGCTCATCAAACATTTTTTGCTAACGGCAAGTAGAAAATGTTTCGAAAGTTTTACAAAAACATTACCAAGCAAGTTCGGCTTGTCAAGGAATGTTTTGCGACCTAGCCAAACGGTCAAACATTGTTTGTAAAGCGAATATAAAATGTTTGACCAACAATGTTGATTGTTTGGCCACGGCCTAACAGGTCTTCCGAATAACTTGCCTCTAAACAAATTAAATTGAACGAAACTTTCGAAAGAAGATTTCAGTGGAGTTCCCAGCCTTTAAATTTTAGTTTCTTTAACCCATTTCGCACCTTCAGTCGAATTTCTGTTTACTTAATAATAACACAGCTAATATACAGCGTTAAAACGAAGAACTAAAGAATTATCCGTACGTTAGTTTAATTATTTACAATGAGCGAGCAGCAAGGGGCCTATTGGATGCCTTTAGTTACTGTCATGCTCAAAACTCGAATATCTCATTCAGTCTTGCTGTCAAAGCGGAATGAATAGCAAACGAATACTAGACAAGACACAAACTAGTGACAACTTGGCTAGGCCTTACGGTGGACTGGCGAGCAGCTTAGCAGGCCATTCTGGGTGTGCATTTTTATTCGGGCCTATCTATACCGGGAGCAACAAAACTGAAATTACAAGACCCTAATGTCCTTTCTCGCACATTCTGTCGAAGTTTAGCCTTAATTAAAAAAAATATAATTTACATCAACTGTAAAAAATACTCGACAGACACTTACCTTAGCATTTATGGAAACAGCAGTCTTATGAAAAAGCTTACATACAGTTCCAATACAAAATTCCTTCTCAATTTATAAACCGTCCTTTATTTTCAGCGACCAACGTGTGGACTCGGAAGGCACTGCAACGAGTGAGTCCCTCACAACGGTGTGCAGAGAGTGCAAAACTGCAACGAATCTCTTCAAGCAAGTGACACATGCGGTGCAATTATGTCAAACCAAACCTACAGTAGGAACTCTACCTTTGCACCAAGAACGCACCAAAATAACTGAAGGACTCCACGAACTGCGCCATTCGGAGTAGCTCCTCCGATACTCCGACCATTAGACGATCACCTTTCCGGCAATGAAACATGCCGCCAGTATAGCCATTAAACAACGGCAGATGGTTTCCCAGCTGAACACTTCGTGTTACTAAATTTGTTAGTAGTGTCTCTCCATTGGTACCAGAAATTCTGTACATGAAATGGGCCATAGTTGGGTCTTTGTCCTTGTCGTCGTGCTTAAAATAAACTTGGCTATATACATAATACACCCCGTCCTCAGGGACAATTAACTCACCGTTTTTAAATGTAAACCCATTGTCCACTCTAGCAAATAGGCCAAAATCAGTCCACTCTTTTCGAAGAATACCTGAGACAAAAAAGACAAAAATTAGTCCTTAATTCACAAAACAAAATTGTAGGATATAGAAAAATAGTTATAATGGAATAAAAATGGCAACAACTAAAAATTAATCAGAGAGATTGCTTTCTACGAAACAGCTAATAGGAAACCTACACGCAGTGGTGTGGAGGATGTATCACCCCATGTAACGTGTGTGCATCGCGGAGGGGATATGCATTACGGCGGGGGAAGGACAGTGGGGTCACATCATGATTACCCTGGCGGATTTTCAGTACGGTGGGGGCAATATCTTGGAGTACCGCGGGGGTATTTGCAAATCATTCAATCATTGAAATGATACGTTTATAGTCTAGTAGCTAACGCAAATGGCGCGCTCAGATCGGTGACACAAAAAGTTGTCGCGGGTGGCCTAAATTAGGTATGTAATGGGTCCCTCCCCGAAGAACAAACAGCTGTTTCTAAGAAATTGTTGCAAATAAACTCTTCCATTTATAAATTTCGCTTTTTACCAGTGGGCAGCAGTAGGTCAAGCGGTAAAACCATTTTTCACGAGATATTTGTGACAAATTTGTGCACAAAAATACCACGAGTAATGAGGATAAAGTTCGCGATTAATGGACTTAAAAACTAAAACGGACAGGCGCCTTGTCTAAAGGATTAATGGCGAAGTAAAAAAGATGTGATTCTTTAACAAGAATTACTACTTTAAAACGATGTCAGTTTAGTAGTAAAAACCACAAGAGTTGAGATGCACGTCACAAGCTCAACAATTCAACGTGAGAAAAAACCAACATAATCTAACAGAAACTAACGAGAATAAATCAAGACTAGAACACTAACGTCTGAACTTCCTTCTTAAGCTGGGATATTCCTTTGGCGACGGTTATTTGAGGTTTCTTAACAATAACAGGCCATTACGAAAGGATACCATTTCGTGTGAGGGTAACCGTGGTTAGTGAACCATACATCTCGCTCTTGATATCGAGCCTCGTTTTCATTCGCACAAATGGCTTAGGCCCTAGCCAAAAGGGCAGCCAACGCGTTGTTTGTCAAAGAGCTGGTTTGCCGGCGAAACAGAATGTTTTCTTATGTGCCTACGCCACGAACATTTGCAAACCAATTTCAAACAAGTCTATTTTACTGTTTTCCCACTAAAACGATAGCCTAACGAATTCTGACTTGGCTGCTTTATCGAGCTACGTTTACAGTGAGAACAGTTGGTGATTTTTGGGATTTTAGGCAAAAAAGTGGAGTGAATGTGGAGTGATTGACTATGCTTCTCAGTCAGTTCTCGTTAAAGAGCTGAAATTAAGCTTGGTTGTGTAAGGTCAGCATCTGAATGGGTGACTTTCCAGATGGATGACTAAACAACTCACTCTGCCGTCCTTCGGTAGGGACGTTAAACTAGGGGTCCCATGCCTGGATGCGGCATGCATAGTAGGCCTAAATTAGCTGGAAAAGCTAGAAATCAGCCTACTCAAAATAAAGTAACAACAACAACAAAGCAGTTTAGCAGTTGACTCAAAACCTTGTGACATAACTGTAGTCTTCTACCAGAGACCCTCTTTATGCGTTCAGTTTATGCATTCATGCATATGTATGTAGTAGAGCAGTATACAGTATACAACAAGCAATGGTACAGTATGCAGAGCAATAGTGCAATAGGAAGCATAGAGATGCAAAGAAAACGCAAAGACGGTTCTATAACTTGATTGCCACAAAACCAAAGTTAAGATAATAGACAGAGAAATCACGGTGCTTCGGTGTTAAACAAACTGGGAAACAGCAGTTCGTTAAGAGCTATTGCCACCCGTCGGCTCTGGTAAGCGTTCTGCATTATTGGGAAGAATAAAAACTAAAGCCGGTTAAAGCAATTCCATTGCACAACTAAGCTGCGTATACAGTGCAAAAATAAGATGCTGTGGTGAAGTTGACACACAGGACAGGCGAGATTTGTTCTTATTGCTCCCGTTTCCAATATTTCAGTAGAAATGGGGCCTAAGCAACGATACACGCTTTTTTATTTATAAGGAACCTACCTCAAGGCCTAGTTCTTAAAGTTCCTTATTTTTGGACCTCTTTTGAGGCAATTGTAGTTCCAAAAATTCCTTAATAGTTCATTAATTTTAACTGCACATTCATTGTCATAACTATTATGGAGAGTCACTTGCATGTAAGCAAAGCTCGAGACTACTCAAAGAAACATTTGATACATGCGAAACGGACAATTTACGTGATTTTCGACTACAAATGAATGGAACGGGCTTTCTAATTCTTGATTATTTGCAGTCATAAAAGCATTCAACATTGAAAAGTTCCTGATTTTCTCTTTAGTAGTATAAGTTCTTTAAATTTTCGGGCCTTACATGTAGGTTCCTTATAAAGTGGTTCTTTATAAAAACAAGGGTGCAGCATAACAGCTCGCCCAGCCGAGCTTATTGTTCTTCGGTGCCACAATATCTCTTTCTTAACATGAGGTGCGCGAATGATACTGCGCAATCTCTGAAGTTGAAGACAAGGCAATATTCTTTACATACAAAATACCCAACACACTGACGCAAAGGATTTCAACGCACTGAGCTGAAGAAAATTCCGATTTTCTTGAATGAGTGGCAATTAAGGGGGCTTACAGTGAATTACAACGTGACAAAATTGCTTACTTTATATAGAATCACTGAGCTTTGGATAAATTCAAGCCTTGGAGTGAAGAAATCACAGATGATTGACAGGTTTCAACATAATAACCGCTTAATGGAATGCGTTCTTACCATTGCAAAGTGTGGTCTAACAGCTTTTAAGGTGGATTTCCTAAATCGAGGAATGCTCAAGACGGGGGTCGAATAAACATGAAAAAGCTACAGAGCTCTTTGAGTAGGTTTGGGGACAGTAAAGCAAAAAGCTGGGATGACCTGTCTCGCATAAAGAGAGGTACTAATGCAGCCAGAGATGCTAAAAGTTCTGATGCATAATCATAGGCTCAAGTCACTGGTCAGTAGTTCGAGTCCACATCTTCAGGAACACCAGATGTATGGACGTTGCTAATTCTTTTTCCTGAAGTTATATTTTGCCTTGATTTCAAATTCATTTGCGAACGTGAATTTGAAAGATCTGTCTCTGTGTTTGATCTGAATTTGGGATATCTGTCTCAGTTTGGTATAGCTGTATCTGTTTGGTAGCAGTATGGGATAATAGCCATGGCACTAAATATGCACTTAAATTTAGGAACTATTAAGGAACATTATATGCTACAATGTAATGAAAAGAGGTCCAAAAATAAGGAACTTTAGGAGCTAGACCTTGAGCAGGGTTCCTTATAAAATAAAAAGCGGGTATTCGGGAAAGAAGTGGAAATAACGAACTTAGTTCAAGTCTCTAGGGTTATGCTGCTGCAGTAATCAATGTTGTAGCTTGCTTTGCCATTGTAGACAAAGCAGTTCAAAGCAGCATCAATCTTGGCTTCAGGTATGCAATACAATGTGCAACGGATCCAATGCCGATTAGGCATACAAATATCAGCGACGACATTCTGCAGTCTTAACAGTCGATGTTCAAGTTTACAAATCAATACGTGAGAATTTGGTTTAATGTGAAATCCACTTTCTGAATTTATAAGCAGAGCAGAAAAGTGAGAAAGTTTTCGAAGCAGGATACGAAATCATAGCGAAAATCTATAGATCAAGCTCGGAAAATAACGATATCCACCACAGTACGAAAAAGATACCACCACATCAAGCATAATAACCCACAACAACAGTGCGTATCCACAAAAGTATCCAAAAGATACCACCACATCAAACACTATAACCCATCACAGTAGCGCTTATCCACTACAGTGCGCAAAAAGTACCACCACAGTGGGGCTTATCCACGGCAGTAATGCGTATAGATTTGCTTGTGCGTAAATGTAAAACGGAGTACGAAGAAGTAACCCATCATGCTGAAACCTCAGACATTCGTGCATGCAATGCTGGATACTAGATGTGTGAAAACGTCTCTCTTAACCTGCCAGACAGCCATTGCATTTACACTGGTTTTCAATATCGCAATATTTGTATCACAAATGCAGCTGAAAATTAGCTGCCTGATATGATACCTTCTGCTAGATCTTTCCCAGAAGTTGCAGTTTGGATATGACAAGGAACAGAGCAAAAAGGGGATTCCTAAGTAATGCTTTGAAAAAGCTGCTAATATTTGAAATTTGAAGAAAGTCAAAAATAAAGTAGAAGTTAAAAAAATAATAACATAGCCTTAAAATTGCTAAAAAATATACCTTTAAATGAGAATTTATGGAATGAGATCTAGAGTCATCGAGCTGAAACCCTGGAGTGATGGAAATAGATGGTAGCAGAAAATTGCTCGAGTTACTAATGGAAACGCCGTGGGCCTTTAGAATAACAGACTATTGGAAAAAATGGTAGGTCCGAGGGCGTTTAGAAAACAGATAATAGAAATAGATGGTAGCAGACTATTACTGGATACTGATAAACACATACAAGCAAAGAACTTAAGAGTTTAGAGCTATGGTGCTACAGACATGTACTCAGAATAAGCTGGACAGAGAAAATAACTAATGAGGAAGGTGCTGAACAGAATCAATATCACCAACAGACTGCTAAACTCCCTGTATAATAGAAAACTTACTTTCTGGGGCACGTACTAAGGAGAGACGGTCTTGATAATACACTGTGCATATATTGGGCATGGTGTATGGAGATAGAGGAAAGGGAAGGTCTAAGACAAGATGCAGTGACAACATCCAAGAGAATAGTTGGCTGTCGATGGTTGAAGCGAAGAGGTTGGCGGATGATCGGAATAAATGGAGAATAAGGATAAAGCAGACCACAGCTGTTCAAGTCCGATGTCTGTCTTTGATGAGATTATTGCTCGGGTTAATACTGGAAACGCCACGGGCTTTTAAAATAACGCAGCTACAGTTGTTGATAGAAGTTCCAAGAATGATACCAGTGTTAACACAGTTAACACAGCTCAGGGTATGACATTATGTAAGTTAAGAGCTGCTATACTACCCCCAGAGACTGATGACTGATATTTTAGATGCGAATACCCTTGATACTAACTGACCGGCCTCGGAAGGATAGACAGGTGAGTAGCAGGGTTGTAGAAAACCACCAGGACGCGAATTTAATCCAAGTAAGGATCGTGGGCCGGACGAATTAACCACTCGGCTGACTAGTGCATGTATAGCATGTAATCAATCTTAATCACTAACAAAACAAAGATCAAGCCCACGGCAAAGTCTACTCTACAACAATAAAAAAGACAGGCAGACTCGGAACAAAATTAGGAAAAAATAAGCCACTTCCAAGGGATATGATGTATTAAACCCTTGAGGAGAAACATATATCTCAAATGTAAGACATCTCAACAGTTGTAGAATTGCAATGGTGAGAGAACAATTCACAGTAGTGAGAAAATGATAGGTTTTTGTTTGCTTGAAGAAAAGGGAAATCAAGATTCAAGTACTCTGTGAAAACAGTGATGGGTTTAATGTAAAGGAATCAGTTGGAGATTATGGAAATCCGCGTCTCTAGTATTGAGATCGACTGTGTCTCAATCATTGTTATTTTAGAAAACACTACGATCTGTAGGATGTAATCCCATTAGGATTTAACTGAGGGACAGCCCTACATACAACTAAGGGACAATGTAAAGTGTAACCGAAGAAAAGTGTTTTGATAGGCGAGCTGTATGAATAGACGACAGGAGATTTTTTCTTGGGTCTTTTGCACACGTTGAACAATT
Source organism: Chrysaora chesapeakei (assembly GCA_011763395.2). Lineage (NCBI taxonomy): Eukaryota > Metazoa > Cnidaria > Scyphozoa > Semaeostomeae > Pelagiidae > Chrysaora > Chrysaora chesapeakei. The sequence continues at coordinate 11,244 of JAADKT020066670.1, forward strand.
TTGACACAAGCTATAAGGTCTCTCAGAACAACACCCTAAATATCATCCATGAATAACTCTCCCTTTGCAAACATGGAGAAATTTTGTCACTAGCTATAAGTTGTCCCAGAACAACGCACGAGATATCATGCATGAATAACTCTCCCTGACAGCATTTAGGGTTGTTCAGCTAAAATAAGTAACATGAAAGCTGTTTGTTGACTGATAAGACTAGTTCTAAAGCGTTATCGCTGCAATGGAAGTTGAATTTTTGTAGAAGAAAAGCAATAGAAAACAACAGAGACAATAGAAAGAGAGCAATAGACCAAGACGCTTGTGCACAGGACATGCCTTATTTTTGTCAACTTCTTTTTTGTACGCTACTGCCACCTTAATTCAGCTCAATTAACAATATGTAAACAGTGGTGCTGCGAACAGAAACTATTGAGAGGATAAGGGGGTGAACTTTGGAGCAAATCTGTCATTTTCTAGAGTCTGTCGAGTTGACTGACTAAGGCTTTTGCTCCATTTGCAGAGAGGAATCCTGGAATGTCTAGATGAAGCTGGACAAACTACGAAAATAATTGAAAACCTTTACAAAGAAAGGGAGGAAAAGGAGTAGCAAGTCCGGCTTATCGACAAAAAAAGCTTTCTTATATCACCTGAAAGCTTATTACAGTAATCTCTTCGCTGAATGTATTCACAAAAACAGAGCTATGAATTTATCTAAGGGAGACACAACAAGAAGGTTCTGGGAAGGTCGAAGATGAGAGTCCTCGGAAACAGAGAGTTTTTCAATTACAAACCAATGCAAGTCAAAAGAAAGGAGAGAACTTGAAGCTGGAATAAGCGCCAGCGGCTAGGATTTCAGAAGTAGGTAACTGTCGAGAGCTTGACCTTTGTTGTGAAGCTGCCGTGGCTGTGACTCGAACCACGCACGACCAAGACACACTTGGAGACCACAGCATAAATTAGACCATGAAACCACAGCACTTCAAGGATATATCAAGGAGGAAAGGGGGCTTTAGGTCATAGGTAGAAAACGAAGATCTCAAAAAGATGCAAGAAAGTATTGGCATTGCTTAAATAAAAGCATACCAGCTTCTGAGTAACAGAATCTAGTGGCCTTACGATTCTACGATAATGAAAGCCACTTCTAAACCGAAAGTCAAACTTTGAAAGCTTACACTCTTTCTTATAAGAACAGGGAATTTACGCCAAGACTAGAGATGGTTCAATTAAGTCCAAATATCAGGCTGAAATCTTCCTAATCCGTTCTTAAGTCTTCAGCTCCTACTAGACACGGTTCTTTTATGAAGAATCGGCCAAAAATGATAATTGTAAAGTATTGAATTCGGAGTAAACATACAAAAGCAAAATAAGTTAGAGAATCGTACTGGTGCCGAGTTTAGCTAGGTGTTCTTCAGGCTTTCAAATATAGGCATGCCCCAGTTTGTTCTTAACCGTTTCTCAAAGTCAGGCAAAAATCCAGGCTCTTGTTGTTATGAAATTTCTCATTTAAAAAGTGTATGATAAGCCTGCTTGCCATACTGTTGGACAATACTTCTGTTATAGGGCTTAAGGTGTTTGTCTTTTTGTTTTGAATGTTGCATTGAGAGTTGAAGTATGACCTATTGATAACCACCACATCAAAGAGAAACAGACCTGACTTCAAAGCAATTTCCCACAGTTGAAACAAAACATATGATGTAAACAACACGGAGGGGTCTTTTAAAGGAGAATACATTAGGACATCAACAAAACAAAGAAGTGACATGAAAATAAATTAGTTTGAACAAACAAAAAGTCGTGTGGATCAAAATATAAATACCTCTTGGCATGGTGAGCGGTTTACGGCGATTTACGTTTCCAGTGATATGAGCCAAAGGTCTAGGCTTTTCCTAGAATGAAAGAAAGTCAGTTTCTTAAGTGAATCTTGTTTCAAGAGTTAGCATAAGGTTAAAGAAGATCTTAACAATAAAGACAAAAACGAACAGCATTACTAGACACACTTCACGACAGAGACAAGCTAGCTATTAAAATATAAAATTGGGTTTTAAAGATGGCGCTATTTAGGCCGCTACTGCTACTGCAACTTAGGCCGCGTTTCCACTCGAATATCGAAAACAGAAGCAGAAGAAATGGAATGTTACTGGGTACTGGGAAACCACTCGAAAAGCCAATCATTCCTTATGCAAACTAAGTAGAAGAACGCTCAAACATTGCATCGTTATAATGAAATTATTTGAATTAACCTTGACAATCGTGACGCCACCTCCTTTCTCTCCCTTTATTCCTTTAGAACCGGGTGTACCTGGCTCACCCTTTCCGCCTTGAGGGCCAACTGGGCCATAAGGACCAGCTTTGCCTGAAAAGAGATCAGCACAGCATATTAAAAAAGGAATGAAAATAGGTATATAAAACAGAGTATGGTGTACAACACAGAATAATTTTTAAATGTCAAGTAACAATAACACAGCCACCTGCCTCAGCCTAATTAACTTACAATTACTCCGTCTTTATTCTCAAGTTTGTTTAGATTTGTCGGTATCAAGCTCTTATGTTTGATACCCGTACCAGGTTTAACCACCCTACTCCATCACCATTTTTGGGGGCAGCCCACCCAAGGCCTTAGCAATGACATTTTGCCTATATCTCAAGACCTAAAGTATTCCTAAATATTAACGACACACAGTTGATAACTCTTCTTGGTTTTACCTCGCACAAATTAAATGGCTAGGCCTATACTTGTATTACTTTCACTGAACTTTGTTCTCTACCTCACAATATGCATATGGTATGTATAAATTTGCAATGGCTTTCGCCTTCACCAATATTCTGAAATAACGAGTAGTTTTCATTGTCTCAAGAAAAGGCAATTTTTGAGAAAAAAACTAAAACATATAAAAGTAAAGAACAACAAGACGCTTAAAATTTGCAATAAGTTTAGCCATGGTGACTAAAAAACACGAAAGAGGGAAGAAAAGGCAACCCCTGCTTAGAATAGGGTTAACTTGACATCATGAGTTAGCAAAAAACGATCTTTCTCGGAAATAATGATAAGAAATAGTTATTTTACCTGGCCCTCCTCGATCACCCTTTTCTCCTTGAAGACCCCTCTCTCCTCGATGTCCTCTATCTCCTTGTACACCTTTGGTCCCTACAAAAGACACAATACAACTGAACATTGAACATTCGCTCAGATTAAATACGGCAAATGCGCTATCAAAATCAACGTGCATGACGTATTGTAAGGATTGAACATATACGGGAGGCTGTACTGTCCCAGACCATGATCCTTTGCGGGACGAAAACGTGTTCGGATGTGAGAAACTGAGACTCGTTGGATGGTGGTCGAAAAATAGAACCTTGAACTGGGCGTTTTGTATTGACCTTAGCAGTTACGTTTTGTATGTTTTGTTGATAAATATTATAGTCTGAAAGAAGAAAAGAGTAAGTTTTCTTGTGTTCATCGTCTCGAGAACTATCCAGACTTACTTATAGTTGCAGCCTCCTATTAGAGAAGATGATAGCTTCGCTTCGCGCGTCTCTATCGTACATTTTAGGCTTGTAACCTGCAGCTTATTTGGAGATGATACCTTTGTGGACGCAAATTGACTCGCATTCGCAGCGGACCTAAGAGCTTGTTCACAAGAATTAAGGGCAGGAGAGTGTCTAAGGTAAATACTTATCCAGAGGGTACGACTTACCAAGGGGCAACCTTGCCATTATTTCACACGAGCAATCTCAGCCCGGAAAAAATTTGGTCCGGATCACAAATACGGATCCGGAAGAGAAAACTGCATGGATTCCGTGTCTTGCCAAACAAGATTCTGCACGAAACACCCTTACCCCGGGGAAACTTTTGCAAAAACTTTTGCACTCTGCTCAGATGAGAACATTTCGCTCTGATGAATCGGCTAACGAGTTCTTCAAGGCAATTTCTAGGACAGTGAAAGGTACAGCAATTACGCGAGCAGCTTATGCACTATTAAATTGCCTCAGAAAGCCGACCGGGCAACAACAGGCGGAACAAAGTTTCAAGCGACTTTCAATGCACCTCGAATGAGCAAAGTACCACAATATTGAAAGAAAATTACAAAACCAGTATTAAACATACCGTCATGTCCACGTGGGCCTGGATCACCTAAAAACAAAATAGTTTGGTTCTTCAAATTCGTTTAAACTCACGAACTCAGAAAAGAAGAATTAATTACACGATTAATTACACGAGTCAGCTCTGGGCCTAGTTTTAGGCGCTTCTTGAATTTAGACAATATTTAAGTACTAGATAAAAGGTTCTTCCCCATTTTTATAAGATACCCAGCTCAAGGCCTCGTACCTAAAATTTCTTGAACATTTCTCTTCATTGTACGAGGAAATTGAATTACACTCTTTTTTTATAAGAACCAGGAAATTTTGATCGAGGCTGGCTGTTCTTAAAATTTTGACGTTTTTGAGACTGAAATGTTCTTAATCTGTTCTTGATTCCTTGGTTACTTAGATAATTATATTTTTCAATGAATGTCTGGTGTGGTAGTAGATTGGTGTGAAAATGCAGCATCCTTGTCCATTTCTTGGTTTGCTTGCTTTTTACGTTCAGTCTGACTGTCGTACTTACATGTTTAGCTGATATTCTTGGGGCTTTTGAAAAGGCCAGCCTCAGCTTGTTCTTATTTTTGTTCTTAATATCAAAATCAAGGCTCGTGTTCTTATGAAATTGTTCTTATAAAAAAGAGTGTATATCACACGATGTGTCATTTTTCAAACATGAAGAAAAGGGAAAGGGTCAAGAGAGATAACAGAATACTTGACAGAGTAGAAATTTCCGAAAATACTGTATGTCGTAAACGAGTTTTCTCCATCATCATTCTCAAATTAAAAACAGAGTTTGAATATCAAAGGTTTCTTAATTATTTTGATGTAGTTCTCGATCTTGCTTTCTTATAAAAAACGTGTTTACGCTATTGGTAAACTTGAAATTTTTTTGCACAACTGAGATTGCAGTTTTGATAGTTAACGAAACTTTCAGGGTTCAAAATCTGAAAATTTTTGCAGTTGGGCCAACTTTCAACATCTTACGACGCGTGTACTGAGTACTCTTGAAGATTACATGCGTGGATTTGATCAAAACAGGCCCTTATATTTAAGATTGATGAAAATGGATTAGTGTAAGAAAACCTTTAAATGCCTCACCTTTCTTGCCCTTCTTTCCTGCAAACAAGATAAAATAAGTTAAAATAAGAGATTATCAGTCTTAAAATGTCAAAAGTAATTGTCGGATTGGAAAGTATTGCAAAGATAATTGACCACATTTTTCAAAAAGATTAATTGTATCTGGCGTTAATGGGTTTACATTCAGCATAACCAGTCTTGATTCTATTAAGTATTGATGGACTTTCTTAATTGGAAATTGGCGATGAATAAAGTCGACAGAATTTCCTGTAGAAAACATCCCTTCATCCATAAACGGCTCCTATAGATCAAGCCTTCTTCAGTATATATACCCCCTTAAAAAAAACAACTTGGCTCTAGACTTATTACGTTAGTTGCAATTGTTGAAAAGAATTGCCGGCTACACTCATTTTTGTTATAAGAAACAGACTAGTCATATACAACAGTTGTAGTCATATCGTCCTACCAGCAGGCCTTCGGCAGTGAATCGGCTGATTGTTATTAAAAAACAGCAACTGGTAAATTGGCTATGAGCAGATAATAACACCTCTCAGGCCCTGCCAAAACAATAAATATGCCCGCCAAACATTTTGAACTTGCTTCTCAAACCATGTTTGAACGTTTGGCCACGTCGGAAAACATTGCTTGACAACCACAAACAAGCAGAATTCGTTACGCCTTTTTTGAATAAGACTAAGTTTTTTTTTACGCCGGAAAAGAATTCTTGACGAGCATTGTTTTGTGATGTGGCCAAACAGTAAAACATTCGCTTGACAAACAATGTTTGATCGTTTAGCCTAACAATTTCGATATTACTCTTTATAAATGACTTACTAGCTGCACTTCCTTTGGGTCCAGGCAGCCCAATAGGCCCTCTCGGTCCACGAGGTCCAGGAATACCTAAAATAAAGAGAAAATTCAAATAAGAAAAGACTGACGAGCAATCTTCGTATAAAAGACGTGCGTTGTACCAGTTTTCTGTGGTTCACCCCCCTAAGCCCCACAACGATGACTTTTGTGGAGGAGGCTGCTTTTAACATGACTATGGCCTTATTACATTCCTCCAACTCTTTTGGAAACAGCTCCTTACAACTACAACTACATAATTGCTATTTCCTCAGAGTGGTAGTTGGAGCGGGGTGGTGGAGGTGTGAAGGAGCGTAGACCACGACGAATGTAATAAGTCTAGCTACATGACTATATGCATACAACAAAGAAGGGAAATGGTGGACGTGAATGAGGCAATACTTTTCAAAAGAAAACAACTTCAAGTGTCCTTAGATTTGATAACCCTGCCAAACGAATTAATTAAAAATGAATTACGAAAAGGAAGTTTTAAGGAAAAATCATTTGTTACACTCAAAACAGTTGTTAAAAGGTCGGATCACCGATTTGAAGTGTTTCTTCGCTAAATAGGAAAATCACTCAATTTTATAACAATGAGAGCTCATATATTATTCAACTTCAAAAGCCACAATGATATAAGGAGTCTTTTATTACTTCTAAAGGCTTAGCCGGGGGAGGGTTTAGTCATTGCCCATTGTAGCCCTGTACTTTTCGCGAATTTCGCGCTCAATTTGTAATATTGCGATAGCGAAAGGGAACAAGAAACTAAATCGTGGGTTGAAATACACTCTTTTTTTTTATAAGAAACTAAGACTTTTGGTCAGTACTCAAAGTTTCTTAGTTTTAGGAAAAATTTGGTACTGAAAGTTTCTTAGCAGTTTCTTAGAATCAAAATTTTTAAGTGCCAAAACAGGTAATTGACACTTG
>JAADKT020066671.1:0-10384 GCA_011763395.2 Chrysaora chesapeakei
TCTGGAAGATGGCTGACATCTTGAGTAAGGGAATAGCAATAACTGAAAATCATAGCAGAATAGAACTTTTCAAAGAGATCTGGGTCGGCGGGACATTTTCTGGAAGATGGCGGACATCTTGAGTAAGGGAATCCTCTCCACATGCAGGAATCCGCATTGCGAAAACTTAAAGAAGCCAGAGGGAAAGTGCAAAAAAATTTGCTACAAATTCACGAATTATGCAAGAAAAAGAGACAAAATCTGCGACAATAAATGTTGAAAATATCTGCAGGAACGTAGGAAACAAGATGCAAGTAACTCGAAAATGGAAAATACTTGATTTAATTCCTTCTTAACCAGATAAGCTTGGAATTGAATCCTTTCTTTCACTTTTACTTCAATTAAACGTGAATTTGAAGCAAACTTTTGCTGTACTTACTGCCCTAAAGCCACTGCAATCTAGGTCGCTGCGCGCGTAGAGGATTCCCATACTCAAGATGTCGATCATGTTCCAGAAAATGTCACGCCGAACCAGACCTCTATTAAAAGGTTTACTGTCGTAGAAGCTGTTTTTCAACATTTGTTGAAAATTGTGTTCTAATCTAATCTAATCTAATCTAATCTAATCTAATCTAATCTAATCTAATCTAATCTAAATTTATTAGTGTTCCAGCATGCTATCCAACATTTTTAGAACTAGTGTACAGAAAGTGACTGACACTCAGGACACTAGTTTGTTCATATGTTTTGCTCGTTCCGTTAATACTAATTTCATTTTGCGTTCTAATGACAGGTGCTTGCGACAACAATCCTTGTTTCAAAGGAGTAAGATGTACAAACATTGGTTATGGCAATTTCAAATGTGAAGCTTGTCCAAAAGGTTACAGAGGAGATGGTCAAACATGTACTGATATTAATGAGGTACGAAATTACAAAGGGCTAGATTTTTGTTTTTTCTCTACCTTCTCGTTCAACATTTGATCTATTAAAAGCTATTGGTTGTTTTGTTGTTCATATATGGCCACTAAAATACGATTGGTCAACCGACACAATAGGTAATATATTTTTTTTAAGATAAGGAGACGTGTATTCGGGTAAATCTAATGTGATTCAGCTATTCCAAACTGATCAAGATCAGTCGTCCTTTATGAAGGAGGTCAAAGTAAAATCATTGCACATGAAAAGCTGATAATTGCTGTCTTTTATTAGAATTGCAATTGGGACAGTTTGCCTTTAAGAACATCTTTGGTCAGCCAAGGAAATGACAGAAATAGCAATTAACGTAATTCAGCTGACCGTAATAGAACTAGCCATATATTTGTCTCATGAATTGTCGAAATCGAATGTAATACCCTGATCCCCTATAGAATAAGAGTGTTGTTGGGCCAAACGGCTGTCGAATTGGTTCAAAATGCAATCTTTCACGATCTATTGAGTTCACCTACAATTTATCTTGTTTTTTTTTTCAGCGGAACCTGACCTTAATTACCTAGAAATGTTCCTTAGGCCATTAAAAATATACCTCGCATGGCGCGTACCAGTGCATGAGCGCTTGTCTTTTTACTGATATTTCAAGTAATGGAACCTTATTTACTTAGATTTCTCCCTTTTTAGTGCGCAGAAGCATCTCCATGCTTTCAATCCTGTGTCAATTTGTCTCCTGGATACCGTTGCGTTGGATGTCCAGCTGGTTACTCTGGCAGCGCTCCAAGCGGAGTTGGACTGGAGGAGGCTGGGAACAACACGCAGAATTGTACGGATATAGACGAATGTGCTCTTGGAAAACATGCATGTGACCCGAATGCAAAATGCGTCAATACACTGGTAAGCCCTTGCAAGTTTTGATTTTATAGGTTTAAGTTTAAAATGTCATATATGTGCAGCTCTTGGGCAGAATAAAACAAGAGTTCGATCAGCACAACAATGAGAAAGTTATTAATAAGATTTTTTGCTAGGCAAGGAGATATAGGCGTCCTTTACACGATTCCGTTATATGCTGAATTTGGCACAATATCATACGATATTGAAAGTCCGTATACATGTCCGCACATTTTACTGAATACGAAAAGAATGAATATGCGGACGAATGCATTGTGCTATATAGGTAAAATTCACATGACTTCCAATTTTGTATTAAATGAACATGCTTCTATATATGGCTTAAACTATACAAAGTATTGGTTTTTAAACAATGGTTCGCTTTACTAATTGGGTACTTTGAACTGCACATTGCTAAACTCAACAATGATCTGCAATCGTTGCTGGAAATAGTTGGATCGCGATAGTTGTTCAATATTTATTTTTCGGTGTAAGGTGATTAGGTGACGTCTGATTCACATCGCGGCTTGTAGTTTTCCCTTCCCTCTGTACAAGACAGAGGGAGCGTCATAGTGAAAATTCGGAGCATTTAGTCTGGTGAAGTGTTATAACTATTTTTTCAAGGATTGTAGTGCACTATCAACAATTCAGTTTTTAATACAATTTAATGCATTCTTACAGGGAAGTTACTACTGTGGTGATTGTAACCCTGGTTTTGTTGGCAATGGATATGCTGGATGTAGTCAAGGCAATTTCTGTTCTTCAAATGCAACTAACGATTGCAATGTCAATGCGAATTGCGAGCCAACTGGAGCCGGCACTTATACTTGCTCGGTATGATTTTATATTTGTATTTTAATGATCCATACAAGAATTTTAACCAAAGAGCTAACACCAGCTTGTTCCTTATGTATTGCCAAAGATAGTAGTTCAATATGATCAGCAAGTTTTTGTCTTTTATTTCAGTGCAAGCCTGGGTATGCCGGTGATGGTGTGGTATGTGGAGATGATGTTGATCTTGATGGTATTGCTAACGCTGGCATCGATTGTTCTGTTCCTGAATGCAAAGAGGTAAGCACATTGCAGTATCATCGATGGTAACATTGCTGGTTAGGCCCAGGGTAAATGAACTGGACCACTGAACATGCTACTTAATATTTAACGCTATGTTCAATACCAAGTGGCCAAATGAACTGAGCATACCACTGAACCAATTTTTGTTTACCAAACATTTTTTACTCCGATCAAACATTCACTGAGCAATGTTCAGTGACTGAACAAGGTGGCCAAATGAACTGGATTTTTCACTGAACTTACATTTTGAACGATCTTCAATGAAATGTTCAGTTCATTTGGCCAGATGATCAAACAATGTGTGTCAAACTTTTGCTTTAAATTTGTTTTTCAAACCTTGGTTGAAAGTTTAATTACGTCACTGCAAAACATCGCTTGACAAGAAGGATTTGCTGAGAAATGTTTTTGAAAAATCTCTCTCAATGATTCAATGTTTCGAAAATTCAAATAATGTTTTCAGCATGGCCTAAGCGTAAAAAATTTTGTTTTAACAAGCAAATTTCAAATGTTTCACAAACAATGTTTGATCGTTTGGCCTGTGCCTCACAAGCAATGTTTCGCCGTCTGCCTCTTCGCAAAACATTACTTTACAAGCAAAATTCTCATCAAAGTTTTTGGAACAGTTGTCACAACCAATAAACTTTTGACGAGAAATGTTTGTGCATCGTGACCAAACGGAAAACATTTTGCTCGACAAGTATGTTTCGTTAAGCAAATTTTTGATCGTTAAACAAAAGAAGTGACTATTTTTGAATAGTGATGTAGAAGCCTTGAAACCTTTGCAACCGAAACCGATTTTTCAAGAGATGCCGAGAAAGTACTTGACTGTAATTTTCATTAGCAAAGTTCCTTCTCGTCGATTCCCTCATTCACTAATATTCAAGACAATTTCTAAACTGTGGTTATGATTCTTCTAACCGTAGGATAATTGTATGCGTGTACCAAATGCAGGACAGGAAGATAATGATCATGATACAGTCGGAGATGTCTGTGATGCTGATGATGATGATGACAATATTCCTGATATAACCGTACGTTTTCTTGAACAATTATTTTCCCTTTTTTCTCATGTTGCATGCTGTATACTACTCTAAGATACCTAATAGAGGCTTCCGCAAAAGATGGCGGTTGTCATGTCCTTTGTTTTGTATTCAAGATTTTCGAAGGAAATTCTTGCAATAATTTCTTTAGTTGCCGAAGTTGTGCACAAATACGTTGAATTGGTTGAACTCCAGTAACTAAAGAAATTAATCCCAGAATCCTTTACAAAGCAAAGGACTGACAGAAACGGCCGCCATCTTCTATTGCCGTCACCTTGCTTATCAATTTTTTGAAAAATTTCAACCCTGCTCTTATCAGGACCAACCGCTTATTAAAATTTGCTTGACATTTGTGTTGAGACTTAATTGGTATGAAATTTTACTTATACACTCTATTTGTTAATTAGAACTATGGATTACCTAAGGTTATAAGCACTATTGAGCCCGTTTGAACTGCGTTTCAGGAGTTAAGGAGCAAAGTTATTCAAACTAGTTCCACCCCTCCGTTTATTTTGACCTCCCCCTCCAATTTGAACTTGAATGCTGTGCAAACCTCCAACCTATTCAAACCCCACAAACAATTAGGTCCCTTAGGGTATACTCTTAGGCATCTTGCTGTCGTCCTTCAACGCAGATAAATTGATTGAAAATTTTCCACACCCCCGCTTTTGTCAGGAATATCCACTTCTTAACTGTGCATTTTTAAAATTGAAATTCTTGTAAAGGACCATGTAACGTCTTAATTCATTCAGTCTTTTTAAACTCAGCCCTGAAATAAACATTATTGCTTGGAGTTCTTTAGCTTTGCTAGAATTCGAGAACAGATAGTCTTTCCAAAGTTTTGGGATTTACTTATGTAGATAGGCTGTGTATCCTTTATTTATACGGCAACATATCTAATATCAGCATTAAATAATTTATGCCTCTGTCTCATGTTTTCAGGACAACTGTCCATTTACTGGTACGAATACGAGTCAAGCTGACAGTGACTTAGATGGCGTGGGAGATGTCTGTGATAATTGTGTCTATGTGTACAATCCAGACCAGAAAGATACGGATAAAGATGGACTGGGAGATGTTTGTGATGCTGATCTTGACGGAGATGGTATTTTTATTTATTTTATTTTAGGGCATAATTTTTTGGTAACCTTCTGTTTTTGCAGACCTTCCAAATTCTGAAGACGGTAGACTTAGCAGGAACAAGTTTCCTGAACCAAAAAACACAGCTACCAAACGGTAGGCTGATCGAGATAAACTCGACGTAAACCATTCATTTTGCGAGCGAGAACGAGATTCCTTACGATATCTGCGAAACCTTCCAGCTTCGTGGAAAGAAGGTTTTGGAGGCCTACCAAAACTGTTGTTTTCAGAAGACGTTGTTGTTTTCAAAAAATACGTTTCGAAGTCTACCGAAAAGATAGGCGTCTGCTGAAAACAGAGTGCGACAAAAAAATTCGCCCTTAGTCTGTGATTAGTCTGTTTGCTTACGTGAGTCGTACCTTTCCTCCTAAGAATTGTTTTACTGAAATACCAATCTGAAAATTCGAAAACAAGTTTAGGCCCTAGGTAAAGGATAAAGCGTTGTTGGTCAAGCATTTGAGATGTGCTTTACAAGCAAAGTTTGACACTGAAAAGCAAGCAAACTTAATATAAATTGGTTTTGCAATGTTTCAAGTTCAAAAACATTTTTGCTTGCAAAGCTACGACGCAAGCAAAGAATGTTTGAAAAGCAATGTGATGAAATAGACAAACATTTTGTTTGACAAGCAAACTTCAAATACTTGAAAAACAATGTTTCATCGTTTGGTCAGGCCCTTGCAATGCGAAGGTCAACAAAATCCGGAAATGCTTGATGGGCAATGACTTGCCCAAAAGCTTTGTTACATTTTGACCGAAATATTTTGATCGTTTTCCCTAGGCCTAAAGTTTTATTAATTTGAATCATAAGGATGTTGATGTAAGTAATCATAAAAAGTTTCTTACTTTTAGGAATGGCAAATGTGACTGATAACTGTATGTATATCAACTCTACGAATACAACAGACAGTGATGGAGATGGTGTTGGAGATATCTGCGATAACTGCCCGAAAACAGCGAATGCAAATCAGGTAATCATACATTTTCGTTTTTTATTGCTCCGTAGTATTTAGTCTCCCGTTTCTGAGCTGTTGAGAGGTCAGTTCAACTGGAGCGTTGTTTGTTTCGTTCAATCACAGGGATTTTGCAAACAATTTTTGAATTTGCAATGCTTAAAAATTGCGAGAACATAGTAGTTTCATCGCATTTTGAAGATTTGGCAAACGTTTAAAGATGGTCTAGATGAGACGTTTTTAGTATTAAAGCACTTGAAAAGTAGTTCTTTTCTAGTTTTTGGTGGTCAAAAGTCATAAGGTGTCCAACACACTGTCACTGAAATTGTCAGTTAGTTGTTTGAGAGGGGTGACAGGGTAGTGGTACTATGGTACCAGAGGGGTGGTACCTGGTACCAAAAGCTCTGAAAAAAGGATGGAACCTGGTACTTCTATTCAATCATATGTATTAATATTTCATTCGACACAGCTGTTTACTTCGATGAAAATTGGGATTACGTGGTACGGTTACCTGCGACTTGGGTGGAACCTGGTATCAAACCATGTGGTATCGGTACCAAAGATCCCTTTTCAGCCCCAACTCATTTTGTGTGCTTGCTACTGCAGACTTAAGTGGCTTCAGTAGTTGGGTTAAAAGATATGGAGCTTGTTTAAAATAATTGTTGCTTCAAAAGATGTCTTCACAGATGTAGGATAGTAGGGCGTTTTGACGGAATTTTATATCGCTACACTTTTTTAATAAGTAACTGGACTCTAGTCCAACCCTCAAAGTTATTAATAATATCTAATATTTCAGCCCTTACATAATGACTGGTACCCCCTAGAAACTCTTTTTTGGCTCTTTTCTGGCTTTCCAATGTAATTGACAAGTTTGCAATGCTGAACTGTATTAAGAAAGCTATCTCAACCAAAATTTCTAACAAAATCTCAGCCCTTGTTGCTTATTGACCAGTTGCTTATTAAAAAAAGTATATCCTAACATCTTTGAGATCTCCTACTTTGTAAAATATTCTAATATAATCTGGGGGCTCACCTTTTCAATCATCTGTTTTAGCTTGATACGAATCAGAATGGTTATGGTGATGCCTGTGAACCAGCAACATATGGAGACAGGTATCTGCTACATTGAACTCTTAATTCCTTCATTCCATCCCCGCATATTTTCCTTCCGAAGCTCCTTACAAACATTTATGACGCCCTTTTAGAAGATCTTTTCTGTTTTTTTTCTTCTTTGAAACAACACCAACATGATTCTTCTCTGTTGAAATGCTGCTGCGTTATTTGCTTTCCAAATCAAGACATTTAATCAACGCTGTTGTTGGCGCTCCTTTCTCTGCTCAAATGCGCAGTAAGGCGCTGCAAGCGATAAAATATTGTTGGTAAAACATCTCAAATTGTTTGTCACAAACATGTGTGGCCGTTTGGCCTCGTCGTAAAAGATTGCTTTTCATTAGCTTTTCGAATATTTTTTTGTTTATGATATAAAAAAAAAATTAAATGCTTTTAAAATGGTCCAAAAAGTCGAGCAATGTTTAATGACGTGCCTAAACGGTCAAAAATTGCTTGGCAAATAAGTATCAGATGTTTGACGGACCACAATTAATTGTTTTGCATAGGCCTAAGTCATTACGCATCGGCAAAGGCAGACATCAAACAGGGCAGTTTTATTGTGCAAGTCCAAAGAAGACAGTCATTTTCCTTCCTTCTATAAGCTTGCACAAATTGGCTTGTAAACTTTTTAGGCCTTATAATGAATGGCTAACTTATATAATTATAATTATATAATTTTTCTCTATATTTTCAGTGATGGTGATGCAGTACTAGATTCTTTCGACAACTGCCCAGATCTTCCAAATGCTGATCAAGTTGACACTGACAATGATGGGAAAGGTAATCTGTTTTCAAATTCGTATATTTGGACTTTTATCTTCACAGAATTTAACGTCAGGATATGGAGGAAATAACAGCTCTTGCTATTTTGTCTTTATTTAGAATTTAAGAATTTAGGCCTCCAATATCAAAGTATTAATCACAAGATCCCTTATGCTTCCCCGGCCTGGCTCAGCTTTTCTTTGCTTGGCTTTGTTTTGTTTGGATTTTTTCGACTTGCGCCTAAGATGGTGTACCTTGAATTGGCTTTGTTAAGATTTGATTAGTTCGGCTGACCATAGTTTGGTTCGTTAGGTTTGTTTGATTTGTCTTGAAATGGCTTGAATAAGGCTTGCTTTGACTTGTCTAGACTTGGGTTGTTTTAGTTTGATTTATCTTGACTTGGCTGGGCTTAACTTGGATTTAGCTTGGTTGGTCTTGGCTTATCTTGCCTCGTCTCAGTTTAGTTTGGATTCGCATATTTGGTTTAGCTAAGGTTAGCTTGATTAGGCTTTCCAAGAATCAAAGTTTAATGATATCTAAATGTAATTGACTTATTTTTTACTTCTTTCAAGGTGATGCTTGTGATGATGATAAAGATAATGATGGAATATTAGATGCAAGTGATAACTGTATGTTCGTTTCCAATCCCCTGCAAAACCACACCAAACTCACGTATGATGTAAACAGTAAGTTGTCTACGTTTTTTTCACCATATTTTCTACAGGCCTTAAAAAGTTGGTCTTGATCAGACTTTGCTTTCCCTTGGTTAGCAGTGCTTTGCGTAGCTCATCCTAGTAATAACTGAACTCATCTTTCTTCAAAACAATGGCTTTCTTTTTAGTAATGTTTTTGCGTTTGACTGAACAAGTTAATATCAATCTTGTTAATCTACTTTTAACAGAAGATGCTAATCTTGACATGGTTCCTTTGGCTTTTTTTGCTTGACTGAGCCTGCTTTTGTGTACTTTATTTTTGCTTAGTTTAGATTTGCTCTGTCTTAATTTGGTTTAGCTAGTTGACTTTGTTTGGCTTTGCTTATCCTAGCTTAGCTTGGTTTCGTCTGGAGCTCTTTGAGTTGCTTTGGTGAAGGTTAGATTGACTTTGTTTGGCTCGACTAACTTTTGTTTGGCTCGTTCGTTAGGCTTGCTTTGATTTGTTTTGAAATGGCTTGACTTGGTTTGCTTTGACTTGTCTTGACTTGACGACTTGACTTGGTTTGATTGATCTTGACTTGACTGTGCTTGACTTTGATGTAGTTTGATTTGTTTTGGCGTATCTCACCTTGGCTCTGTTTGTTTGGGTTCGCTTATCTGGTTTGGCTAAGGTTAGTTTGATTTAGTTTGGCTTCACGTAGCTTGTTTACCTTCACTTGATTTGGTTGGGCTTAACCTAATTTAGTATGCCTTGTCTTTTTGGTCCAGGCTTGTTTTTGTTGGGTAGTCTTATCTCAACTTCGCCTTATCTTATCTTATGTTTTCTTAACTAGGTTGTCTTATTTTTGGTACATTCTTCCTACATTTGACGTGACTTGATTGAACGTTGCCTTCGTTGTTGGTGTCCCGTTGGTTTAATGCTAGGCCTAGGTTTGCCACTAACTCTTTTGATTCCAACAATACATTTATGTTTTTCTTATTAGATAAAGCCATTGGTGACGCCTGTGCCAATGATTTTGATGGCGATGGAACAACTGATAACTTAGACACGTGTCCCAGAACATCGAACATTCAGAAAACGTCATTTGAAGATCACTTTTTAGTCGATCTAAGCGCAACATCATCGACTGAACCAAAACCAAAATGGCGAATAACGAACAAGGTAGCTATTTTATTCATTATGTACCACTCCATGACTTATTGTGTATTTCTCCAACGAACGGGAATTTCTCTTCCCAATTTGGGTTTATAAAGCTCCTACAACACCTTATTAACGAAAACAAATTAGACCGAAATTAGCTAATAAAGCGCGGCCAAAAGTTCAAACATTGTTTGTTAAACATTCGAAAATTGCCTCTCAAGAAAAATATTAAAAGCTAGCAAAACGGTCAAATACTGCTTGACAAGCAAATTTCAAATATTTGACAATGTTTGATCGTTTGCCCAGAGCCTAAGAAATGAAAAGTTAGACAGGTACTGTTTTAAACAATCAACCCAGAGTGTACGGGAAGATAAAAACTAATTTTGGCTTCAGTGTGCACGCGAAAACGAGCTTGTTTTGAAATGCGTTTTCTTCTATCAGTCACAAGACTTGTCCTAACGATCAAACAGTGTTTGTCAAACATTAGCAATTTTTGCCAAGCAAAATGTTTTATTGGCCACTTCGCAAAACATTGCTCATCAAGCATATTTTGTGTTTGCTTCAAACTAAAAATGGTTTTGAACTTTATTTAAAATATTCCTCAGCAGTTCTGTTTTGTCTTGTCTTGCAATGTTTGATAACTTGGCCATCAAACATTGCTTCAAAAGCAAATCCAAAACAAATTTCAAATGTTTGACGTACAATGTTTGATTGTTT
>JAADKT020066782.1:0-10383 GCA_011763395.2 Chrysaora chesapeakei
AAATTCCTCCTTGAGAAAATTTATACAGAAATTATTTACCTAAGGGGGTCCCTTTTTTTTGGGCCACCCTGTATATATATTTTTCATGAATGGCAAAAACTAGGATAGAATTTTCACAAGTGGCATACCACAGTAAGTGGGATTCCAACTTGGCCTGCATGACTAGAGAACCAATGACGTTTCCACTGAGCTATAGGACTCGATCAATTAACTGAGTAACTCCCGAAGTCATACGGCCCAAAGTTCTCCACCCGTTTTGACTTTTCGCGTTTCGCGTTTATACGTATATATATTAGTCATGAATGGCGAAGACTAAGATAGATATTTCCACAAGTGGCATACCATAACAAGTGGTACAATATTTTAAAAAACCTATATGTAAAAACAAATATGTGATATATAATAGGAACCTTAAAAAATTGGAAGATTCTATTTCATTAAAAATAATGGAATGTCATGTATTGTAAAACCTATATATATAAACAAATATATTATATATAAATTTTTCCACAAGTGGCATACCAAAATTGATGGGATTTGAACCCAAGACTGCATGATCAGAGAGCCAACGACGTTTCCACTGAGCTATTTTGCAAAATGGGATGAGAGCCTTGGGTTGTATGACTTGGAGAGTTACCCGGCGATTTCATTGAGCTCTATAGCTCAGTGGAAACGTCGTTGGCTCTCTGATCATGCAGTCTTGGGTTCAAATCCCATCAATTGTGGTATGCCACTTGTGGAAAAATTTATCCTTGTGTTCGCCATTCATGACAAATATAAACAAATATATTATATATATATATATACTAGGAACCTTAAAAGACTTCAAGATTTTATTACATTTAAAATCACCCGAGTGTAAATAAAATTGTAGGCTTTTTGTCACAAACTGAACTGATGTCTATAAACAAAGCCGCGCGATTAGTTTTCAAGATAATGGAATGTCTTTTGAGAGATCTTCTGCTGCGAAAAGTAACTGATGCATATTTCATCAAAAGCATCACTAGTTAAATTCTTTGTATCATTATACTTTAAAACAATTGATTGGTGGTTACGACCGATTTATAAAAAAACAAAATTTATCAGAGTGGTATCTGATGCAAAATTTCAAAATACCTCACTTCTCCTAGATAACGCTAAAAACTTTTATGCCTAAGCAGCCTGTAATGATTTGAATGGAGAAATCAGGTTTTACCTTTTTGTCACCCTTGCCATGTCCCAAGCAATATATTGCACTGCGAAATCTGGAGGTAAGAATTGGTTCAGATAATCAACTATCTGTTTTAGATTTTCACTCAAAATTTGTTCATGTGGTCTCCTTTCTTTTTTCTATGTAAAAAAAAAATAAATTTTATTCAAGGAACTTTAAAATTACGCAAACATAAGAAGCTTATTCGCATACCGAATGCTAACATACAATATTCTACTGCAAAATTGAGAAAAAATATAGTTACTAATAGTTACTTCAGCACCGAGCTTCAAACTACAATATTCAAACAAATTTTAAAGAGAAAAGTGAAAAAAAATTGGCTTCATAGTAGTCCACAATAATTCATTGTTGTATGCTTCACATAACGGTGTCTAAAGAATACGTTTTATTGTGTTTCAAATAGCTTGGGTATTGATTAAAATTTGAAAGCTTTTAATAACAACAGTGTTTTTCTGGGCAGTCATGTCACTTAATATTAACCAGCTCACACGTCTATTTATCAGCATACCCCTTTTCAGGAATAACTGAAATCCCGCTATTCCCGTGATCTCCGATTAAAGAAGATTGCATTTGTTGGTTCAGATTCAACTTCGTTCTCTATTTCAGGAAAGGAACTTAAGCAAGGAAAAGTTCGTTTTATCCAGTCTATAACAAGCTAGATAAGCGCAGCGCGATATTTATATGATCGAAGCTTATCGGGTGTTTTGCGTCTTTATTACTATTCAACTTGTTTGTATGACCTTCGTTTCTATGGTCAAACTTTAGTTTTTCGTGACATTATGTATTTCTACGTATATTTCATATGATGTTTATGCATTGAATATGACCAATCTAATATATATGGCTTTATAAATTTCATCTTCGTATGGTCAATACCTTTTTTTAAAATTGAATGGTCTTTCACATTTCTCATGACCTTTTTGTTTTGTCTGTATGACGTTTGACATTGCATAGGGCAATTATGATGCATTGCGGCATGGTATGATGCATTGCTGTTTTTCCAGGAACTAAGCCTTGGCCTTATCTGAACAATGCTGAAATCAAAGTTGTTATAAAGCTTTCTGTTTAACAGCTGCTTAAAAAGAGGGGCCTTTCCATCAAAACAGGCGTGGATTGTTGTCGAACATTAATCTCATTTCAGAACTTTCCCAAAGCTACGATGGGATCGATACATTGACCCTTAGTGAAATTCACACTTAAAAAGGCAGTGAAAATAATCATAATGCTCTACATAATACGCCTATGGGAAGAAGACAAACGAAAGTCTGAAATCTATCTTTGGGTTTTTTGGCTTGAAAAAAATTATTATAAAGCCTAAGGATATCAGCAACTACAGAAACATTAATTGATGTCGTCCTTACAAATTGTCTTTGGAATGTCACTTTGAATTGTTTCTAACATGATAAATTTTCTCTCAATTCCGCTAATGTCTAGGGCACTGGACACTATAACAGCAAAGCTATAATTGTTTATAATGTATAAGTCTTTATCAAGAATATATATTCGTTTTATTATTATTATTCTCATTAAATATTTTAAGCAAATTTACTATAATTAGAAGGTGAAAACACTTCAGTCGATTTTAACTCAATAACAATAGACTGAAAACCACCTGTGTCAAAAGAAACATTGCAATATGCTGAAATGTTTTCATTGAAATTTCAGCAAAAGGATTTTCAATGTTACAAAAAAGTGTTACAAAAAGGAATAAGTGTGAAATAGATAGATGAAAAAAAAGTAGGCAAACCTTCACTAAGTTAAGAATGATAATTGGCGCACCAAATCTTGCCATGAGATTATTGAAATGTAATGCAGCAGCAGCGTAATAAGGATCTGTTCGGTCAACTATTGATTGAGAGAGGAAAAATGATCAAACTAGAAAGAAAAAGTATTCAAGGCAATGATGATGTGAATTTTTTAACGAAAAGCTTTTGCAAAATTCATTCAACATTGTCTATCTTCAAAAAATAATCTTATAATAGATTGATACCCAATGCAAATATTAGAAACTTATATAAAACTTGGGAACAGTAAACTTGCGCTATAACGCACTTCAAGAGATCTTTTTACAAGACACGAGAATAATAAATAATGAAAATGGTATTTCAATCCACAAGCGAATGCGTTTCCATGGACTGACACTTCCTTTGAAAAGCTGATAAAACGCTGTCTCTAAAGACTCGAAAACATTTGGGAACACGAAGCACATTGAAAATGAGATTATCTACAAAGTATGACTAGTGTTCATCAGAGAATATGTTTTGAAAAGAGAATTAATTGCATTGATTAACTGTTTCTGTCTGCATTTCAATTCTGAATTGATTCCATTCTCTGACCCTGCTTGTTTCTGTGCAAGTGCAGCTAAAACCAACAGCCCCAATATTGGAAATTTTGAAAATTTCAAGATATAGAGATTTCAATACCAAATTCGTGTTCAACAGCCAAAATTTATTCTAGGTGCAAAATTTCAGTCTAGGTGAGGGTTCAAAGTTTACGATTTCACTTCAGTTCGCAATTCATGGCAAGGATAGAATCTTTTCAGGAGGATACAAGTTGTCTATTTTCGGGTCATTGTATAGACGATACACAAACGGCAGAACCGAAGCACTTCTCCCAGCACCAGCTTTACTATAAAGAATATCTGAAAATAAAACTTCATTCAACAATAAGGTTGAATTTCAGGGCATTACCGAGAATCTGTGGCTTTGGTACGATTCTCCCTTGCGAAGTATCCTGCAGAGATATCGAAATAAATTCGTATTAAGCTTTATACAAGCTGCTAGAAATATCTAATTTCGAAGACACATGATGTTGGCATTTGAAAGAACGTGGCTGTAAAGGCCCATTTCATAGGTTATTTCCTATACTTCACTAGGTAAATTCGCTCAAAAATTAAACATGAGCCAATAGTCCTAATTCCCTCACGAATAGCTGTTTTCTGTTCCCCAGTGAACAGGAAATTTTCTAGGGAACAACGAATGAGAACGAAGTGAAAATGAGTCTTTCGTCTCCAAAACCGCAGATAATGTCGCGAAATCATAGTATTCTTGAAACGAGACCTTGTTGAACCAAGTTAGAACCAAGTTGTTAGGAAATGATATACCAAGTAA
The DNA here is from genome assembly GCA_011763395.2 of Chrysaora chesapeakei. Classification (NCBI taxonomy): domain Eukaryota; kingdom Metazoa; phylum Cnidaria; class Scyphozoa; order Semaeostomeae; family Pelagiidae; genus Chrysaora; species Chrysaora chesapeakei. The sequence goes on from JAADKT020066782.1 coordinate 4,321, forward strand.
GCATTTCAAGGCAAAAGCGCGGTTGAGCACCTTACCTGAGACCAGAAAAATGGGGCTGAACCCCTCAGCTGGGTGTATGATGTATAGCGACCACTTTTTAATGAAATGAACGAGGCATCGTGCGCAATTTGTTCTGTTTCTACGTCATTTGCAACAAATCCCTAGCAAAAATTCAACGAGCATTTAAATATTATTAATGGAAATAATGAAAAAACTTAACAAGGATACAACCAGGGAAAACGGCTAAAGAAAAAGTTAAAAACTATGCCACTGATAAAAAAAGTGAAGTGAAGCTTAGTTTACATTATCATCATTAGTTATACTAAAACAATATTGTTAAATATGGTTTCGATATCGTCATAAGCAAAGGGAGCGCATCGAGGACGCAACGGCAGCGTCCCCAAAGCAATGACAGGAATTCATCCCTGTCGTCAGAATTTGTTAATATCATGATCCCAATTTTGCAGCCGCTGACTTTGATTTCAAACTTATCAAGTTCTGAACAATTAGAAGATAATTTGGAACTCAGTCTTAAGGACAATGGTATGTTATGGATTCGGACATTTTCCTCAGCTTACCACAAGCACACGACACTACTTAAATTGCATGGGTTATAATGGATCTCTCAAATAAGGAGCTTCTGGAAATAAAGATGAACCTGAAATTTGAAGTCTTTGTCTCCCTTAAAACTTGACGAACAGAACTACGAAAAATTCAAATTAGCTTCAAATTACTCTACCTCGTCATTTGCTCCTCGTTTTAAAAACCTAGTCCCTGCAAACTGATTTGATCTTCTTGCAATAAGAGTCACATAAATTGGTTTACCATAGACACATATATCTTTTGTCAGTTAAGACATAATATGATATAATATGACACACATACATGCTTCATCAAAGGCACAAAGCAATCTAAATAGCATCTTGAATACCTCCTAAACAATACTTCATATCATAAAGGCATTTCCATTTTAACTCATTGCCTTCTTTCGGCAAACAGCGTTTTATCAGCTGCATTTTGGAGAAAAACCTTCTCATTCTAAATATATTGATCTCACAGAAGCAAAACTAGAAAGCCATTGTGTACTAAAGAATTTTTATCAGTTTGTCCGTTTGCAATACATGGAACCTGTGTTTTGACGTCTGCAGCTTTCGAAATTATCATTTTTTCAAAAGTGGGTTAAAGACATTTTCTCGCCTTGTTAACTAAATCTTGCTAAATTGTGTTGCATTTGCATTGTAAAAAAAAGAAGCATTGTTGATTCCCATAATGCCAATTCATTTACATAATTTAGCCTATGAACGAACAAAAAATCAAGAAATCATTGTCCAGGAAAAATTCAAGTCTAAAGAATTATGAAATCGGAATCAGGAATCGAGATCAACATCAAAAAGCCATTTATCCTAAATGGAAAAAGAGGAATTCCTTTTAACATCAAGCGGATGGATGGATTTGTATGAGGAAAGTTTCTGTAGATTTTGGAATTTCTGTCGAGGAAAGTTAAACAACGTTTTCAAAGATTACTATTTTGGATTTAATTTTTTTTGCGTAGTCAAACAGTCTTGCGCCTCGCCCGAACAACTAAATGCCATTCAGCAAGTTTGTTTACATTTATTGAGGAACCAATGTAATTTAACCATTCAGCAAGTTTGTTTACATTTATTGAGGAACCAATCATAGAGCTCCATTCTTGCGAAGTTTTTTTATTTTCTCTTATCAAGAAGTGTAGACGACAGATTTTTGTCATCACAATTTGGTAACCTAAATGCAAAAACATATCTCAAATTTTTGACTTTGTGCCAGCGGGTTTCCAAGATATTGCAATAAATTTTTGAAATTCATTTGAATATGTATCAAGCTAAATTAATGCTAGAGTTCTAAATGATTGCTCTTTATTGAATAAAATAGCTATCAAGACTTGAACTATGGCTACTGGGCACCGCCAGTTAATTTCATTCTTAGGTAAAGTCAAATGCACTGTAGTTCCTATATGCAAACTCTTTTTAAAACAATGGTGAAGGCAGAAACGAGTATGTTTTCATTTTTTTTTATTTCTTATTTCTGTCAATTTAGTCTTTCTTCATTCATTAATTTAGGACATTCCAAGAAAAACAAGTTTAAACTCACTAACTTGCGATGTAACAACAATTTAGGCTACAAAAAGTTACCTTCACGGAAAATCACTGGTGGCGCCTAATAGCCAAATTTCAACTGATGATATGCAATTCAATAAAAGAGCAACCCCTTTAAGCTGCGGTAGAAATTTATTTCTACCCAAATTCTATCGGAATTTGTGGAAATAACAGCAATATCTTTGCCAGAATGATACATATTTTTGGTTCCTCAAAATGTAAACAAACTCTATGACTGGCTGAAAACATTTCCTGCCCTTGCTATTCTGCTTGTACTTAACATGTATGAATAAGTATATGACAAGTAGCGACAAACTTGGTTTCCCGTGATTTACTTTTTTGAACGATAACTGATATTCCAATAGACCATTTCAAATAAGGTCCTCGTTTTCAAAATAATTGAAAATTAGGTCATAGAGAAATTTCGACTTTAGATTCGAATTCACCATCTTCGTTTAAGTGTTGAGGCAAAGTTTTATTCTTCTAGTCCTTAAGATATTGATTTTATAGGTGCTAAAAGTTTGCAATTCTATAAAGGATTTGACCGTGAAAAATCGCTGGGGGTGGAAATTTACACCCTCAGTCACTTAACACGGTCAAATCCCTTATAAATTTTCAAACCTTTAATCGCTATAGAATCAACATCGTAAGGACAAGAAGCGTAAAAATTTGCCTCAACACTTAAAAGAAAGTGCTCAATTGGAATCTGGAGTCGAAATTTCTTTATGACCTAATTTTCAATTATTTTGAAAACGAGGCCGTTCATTGAAATGGTCTATTGCAACCTCGTCCCCAGGCCCCAAATCGAATTTCCTCGAGTCTCAAACGTCAAATCGATTTACTGGCAAATTTGGCCTAGAACCATAAAAACATAAAGCATAAAAACAAGATGTAGATTCCGAAAGGAGATGTTCTTAGAAAGGAAATGCAAATTATTTCAATGATAACTGTAAGGCAAGATACAATATCTCATGTAGCATCATTTTTTGGTTTTTATAGATGTTTTTTACATAGTTTTCGGCCTATATTGGTGTAAAATTTTTAAGAAACTGTGACGTCACTTAAAATTTCTATTGTTTGAACAGCCAATCAAGTTGCGTATAGACAAGGCCGATACCAGGGTCAAATATGGACAGCGGAGTTTCGCGTAGAGGCCTATTCGGCCTGGCGACGAGGTTGGGTCTATTGAACACGCAAGAGAAAAAGGATACTAGATTGTCCAACAAATCCATGAATTATATAAAGAATCCAATCAGGATGAACTTGATCCTTGAAACCATCTAACAAATGAATATTCCAAATGAACTTCTCATATGGTCGCCCTCGATACGGAAAACAATTCTTCTTTTGCATCTTTCTGTGTGACTTTGAGAAAGTTGTTTCCGATTCCTCTCCATCATCGTAAAGTTTCTCTCCTGATAAAGAAAATAAAGATTCATATACACTTTATTATACAGACGAAGCATCGATTCAGTACTTATTCGTGCTAACACTGCATCAGATCTATGGCGGTTCTTATCACTGACTACATGAACTTATCCGAGAAGCAGCTACAAAAGTTCATCATTTTCTCAAAACTTGGTTTGTGACTGAGACCAATATCCAAAAGTCGGAGGAAGTTCCAGGTGAACGATGTGGACATTCTACCCCACTTTTTATTTTTCAAGCTCTACACCACTGGGTCTCACAATAGTTGACTTCATCTGTTACTGGCATTAGAATCATAACCGACATATTAAACTGACGCAAAGATTTAAGGTTATTTTCAATAAAAGTAGAGTCAATGAAAAAGATGGTATACAGCAAACATGCTTTGTTGGACTTTCAAGGCAAAGCAGGTGCGCACGGGCTGGTCAACTTAAAGTTGAGATGAAAAATAACGCAGTGACTATTTGACCGGCAGCCGGTCAGGCCTAAGTGACAACTAAATGACCGGCAGTCTATATTAGTCTGCCAAAAAATACAAGGCGAGACAAAAAACAAAATGCAGTTGTGTTAGGTAATAACTACCCAGACAATAAAATTTGAAAAACCACACTTAGCAGTGAATAAAAGAAACAAGTGTTGATATTGACTTTGAAATGTAAAATTTCTTTCTGAACATCGGCTAATTTCACGAATTCTTTGAAGATTGATTTGCGCTACTTTGGCTTCTGATTCAGAATAGTTTGTTTCCTCCGTTTTGTTAGTTTCTATTTAGGTTAAATTTCAAGCCATTTAACAAAACTGAAAAATAATCGTCTCAATAATCTTTTCTGGACATAACTAAACCAGTTGAATCTGCCAACAGACAAACAACAATTGATGTTTGCAATGTAATATCAAGTACCATCGACAAATAATGCATACCCCTGATTTCGTCAGATTTCGCTTCTATTGAATCTCTAGCAAAATCATTCATCTCTTGCCCCTCAACATTGCTCCCACTGTTTTCTGCATCTGATTCTGAACTGGTCCGATCAGATTTTATAAGATCCAAATCAAGGTCAAAATCGAAAACTTCACTTTCTGTTTCTTCTGCACATGTGAGAGGTTCACTACTGAACTTTTCAGGGTCTTCACCTTGCTTTTCCGACAATATATCAGTGTATTTTGAAGGCAAACCGAAGTCTGGTGCCAGATTATATTGCAAGGTATGTGTGGGATCATAGCTGTAACTGAAAATATAAACAGTGTTATATATAAACAAATTTATTTATTTTTTACGGAAAAATCATTCAAGTAAAAATTATTTAAAAGCAAAGTTCAAAGGTGAAGGCAGCTGGGTAGGGAAGGACAGCAATGGAGCTACTGAGGGGAAACTAAAGCTTACAAAAAGGCTTCATTTATGATCTCAATTTTGCTGTGAGCCCTCTTATCACATTCAAACATATTGGAAACTTCCGGAATTTGAAAAAACGTCATCTGTTGACATCTGAGAACTTGGAATCATGCTATACTGACCAACGAAATTTTTGGATGCACCCAAATCTTGAAAATTTCCAGTGTAGAAAAATAAATTTGCAAAAGAACGCCTACCAAAAAAGAACACCTCCCTATACTTAATGCGTCAACGAATTTTTTGGACCAACACCGAAGCAAACTATTCTTCAAGAACTTGTATAACGGAAATCCAAAAAAATTGCATCTTCATGAAAAATGGTATATGATAATTCAGAACTTCATAAAAAAACAGCTGCAACTAGAGTTCTTAATTTACTGTCAATTTCACCTTCTCCTATATAATTTCACATGTTCTAAATTTTACAAGAATTTTATGATCACAGGTTCGTGTCCCTTTAGAAATCTTCTTTATTTCTTTCGCGCTATATAATTTCTGCTGCTAAATCATCTCCTTCCCTTATAGATAGAATTAAATAAAAGGGCAGTCTTCTTGTTAAAAACCTGCGAATTTCTATTCGCCGTTCTCCTCGATCTTTTACCGGTTCTTCCATGGTAACGACTCTCAAGAAACCAACGACATAGTGTAAAAACAAGCGGGTAAAACTGGTTCAAGATTGTAGAATCTTTTCTCAAAGCTCCTTATTGTTTTGTAAATCTTCGGTTTCCGGGAATAAATTTCAAGAAGACATTAACAAACAGGTTTTTTGACCTTTCCACTAGAACAAAGATACCCCTTCATATCTTTCAAGGTCCCGTGGCCACTGCTGCCTCGAACATTACATACTAAAGAAAAACATGAAAAAAGAAGGCGGCTCATTTTTATGTCCGAAGGACATATTAAGAGGGTGTCGTGGAACGCATGTACGCATAGAAAATAGGTAGGCATATAGACGCTTTTTGCTGCCAAAACGTAACGAAAGATAAACCACAAATAATAGGAAGTAAACTTTGAAGTCGCCGCAAGTGCTGTCGTTAGTGGGCATCATTAACAAAATGCAATTGCTTGCCAGAAACATCAATAAGTATCAATTGTCAGTGTAGCGTAGTG
>JAADKT020067004.1:0-10379 GCA_011763395.2 Chrysaora chesapeakei
TGAACAAGCTTTTCGACTGTGATTCGCAGACTCTACACTTGACCTGAGGAAAGTTTTGAGGCTGTGCGCAGGCTACACTCAACATGCTTTTGAACAAGTGATTGACAAACGAAAGTCGTATTGCTGGGTTGCCGACATGATTTTGAGTGCTCATATTTATACTGAAATTTCCCCTTATGTTTTTTTTCAGGGAACTTGTATCATTATTGACATCAAGAGGAGCTATTGTCTATCTTGTGTCTGGTGGTCTTCATACCATTGTTGATCATGTTGCTAATCAACTGGATATACCACTTGATAGAGTCTTTGCAAATAGGCTGATACACAACGAGAAAGGTATGACAGTCATTTTATGATATAGTTATCGTGCAGGGTAGACCATTCCTTACACAGGAAGCCGCTGAAGCTTGAGTTGCTTTTGGACAATTTTGCAAGGAAGGAGAGACAGTTTGAAATATACGACAGATGTATTTTGACTATATAGTCCTCTGTTTTGACGCTGAAAGTGGACGTTTCGACCCGGGGGGCGGGTGGTACTTAATATAGATTGGGTACAGATTTACGCTTTTTGGCGCTTAAATTCTCTAATTATGGGTATGATTTTTACCAAAACCCCGTATAAGAGGGTGGGAAAGTACAGAAAACTGAAAAATTTCACCTTGTTTGAGGCAAATAGTGTTAAAAGTGCATCAAAGATGTTCTTAGAACAATTTCAAGTATAAATAAGGCCAAGTAAGTCTTATTTCTGTCATATTCTGCTTATTATTACTCATAATATAGGGTGCCTACATTATAAATAGGTGGGCTTGTAAAATCTGTTGTGGCACAGCCCCGTCCATCCGTAAGTCATGTACCCCAAGGGCATTTCGATAACTTGGGGGGATGGCAAAATCACGCAGCAAAAATAAAAAAGAGGGCTTTTATACGGATTCTTGACTCTTATAAACGAAGCAGTCGCTACATTTCTTCCAAGTTTTATAAACGCTGAAGGCGTGAATGGGATAAACTGCATTGTTAAGAGAAATTTGGAGCCGGGGTCAGTAACGTAAGATAATTTGGTCACCGTTTCTAAGAAGAAGAGCTAAACTTAACCTACCTTCGAGACATTAGCGTAGAGACTTCAATGAGGATAGTTCTTTCTCTCTGAACGATTTGAAAGCAACTGTGACTGTTATAGCCATACCAATTGTCAATGTCTGTTGATATAAGAAATCAATAAGCCAGCTGAACATACACTTCCACTAGTTATTATTGTCGTGAAGTGAGTACAATGTAAAGCAACAAAGTTTTATTAAAGTAAGACCAATCCATTTACATTACATGTACTCTGTGTAAACCGACGTTAAATGGACTAATATTCGTGCATATATAAAATGATTTGATGCTGTAAGGTGATTGGATTGTTTATGTCAGCATGCTGCAAAATCTGTTATTGTAGAAGTTTGCAATAGAAACTTTGAATCTAATACTATCATTGTAATTACTGAAGTCTTTGTTTTATTGAAATTATTTCGGAAGCCTATAAATGCTTATCGTTATCCTTCTGCTATATGCAATACTCTGTCTGAAAATTGAATCGTTTATTCTTTAAACTGATCAAAAAATTAATAACAGCTAGTTTTTGTTAATTTCATCGTTACATTGCCTTCGTTAGTAATATCCAGCTTTGTTCCCACACATGCAAATTTGGGGGTTTTTCAGCTGTCGAAGTCATGGCTTAGTCCCCACGTATTGGAAATGCGTAGCTAAATGATTGTTTCTTTGTCTAAGGAACTTTGTGTATAGAAACTATACTGGGGTGTAAAGAACGTTAACAAACTTTTAGTACCTAAAGTGGCCAGTAAGACTTTGTTCTCGACGAAATTTTAAAGCGTTTTCGTAGCCAGGTTGAATATTTCAGATTTTCGATTTTTTGTCTTGTTTCAACGCCTTTCCTTCTGAAAATGCGTTTATTCGGTTCCTTTGCATTCAGCATCGGGAGTTTATCGTTGATAGCTCTTTGGTATTTTTTTTTTAGAATTTTTTTACTGACTTAAGTTGAAAAACCAGCAAGAAAGTTCAGCATTCGAATTCGCGGAAAGCTTAGAGGCTTGTTAAGCACTGATGGTCGAGTGTAGGTTCTTAGAATAAAGAATTAAGTTAAGATGTATTATTTTGCCTGAATTTATCGCTTATCAGTAAGAATCAGAAAGGCTAGGAAGTTTAGGTCTTATTAAGTGGCAAATTCAGAACTCTCGTGGTGGTGAAGGTTCTGTGGCATCATAGTGTAATCCAGCTGATTCGTGGTGTCAGAAGTTCAATGTGGCCAGGGTTCAAACCCAGTCGCGGTAGCGTCACGGCCAGGTTCGAGGTCTTGATTGTTAACCTACTACTGAAATCCTAGCGACTGGCGCTAAAACACCATTTCACCTTCACCTTCTCGCTATTTTATGTAATGTAGAAGTAGAAGTCAAGGTTGGTTAAACTTCAATGATAGACTGTTATGTTTTTCTCTTTTAACAGGAGAATATATTGGTTTCGATGAAAACGAGCCAACCTCAGCAAGTCATGGCAAAGCGAAAGTTGCTGAACAGCTTAAAACAAAATACAAATATAAAAGGTTTGTCATATACACTCTTCATCGTCTTAATATGTATCATCTTTGCAATAACACCTTTGAGGGGGCCAGATTGCAACTTTATCCCGCAGGCAAATTCGGTCATTCTGTAAACTTTTGTCATCATAAGAAGACCTTGTGTATCAAATTAGGATGACCGATAAACTAAGCGTCTTTCTGTCTATGTATATCGGTGCAAGTCTACCTGAATCGCATTAAGAACGCAAAATATTTGTCAATCTAAATAGTGTTCAGTGAATGGACTGAAATGAACTGTGCCGAAGCTATGAGAAAGAAATGAGAAAGAAACAGCATGGAATATCTGACAGCACGTTGGCACGAAGGCACCAGACGACGATGACGACCAATGTCGTACCGTAGGAAGACTTAGTTTTCTGCTCATCTCTATATGAGAAACGAGCCTTTCTTATTATCATGAAAAAAGTTTGCCGAATGAATGAAAGAAACTCGTTTTATCAGTGAAAAGGATTCTAGATTTGATAAGGCTATCGTACTTGAAAAACATTATTAGTCTGGCTGTATTTTTTTCCTGATTTCAGTATGGTTATGATTGGTGATGGAATAACAGACTTCGAAGCATACCCACCTGCGGATTTATTTATTGGATTCGGTGGGAATAAAATGAGGCAAAATGTCTATGACAAAGCTCCTTGGTTTGTGTATAGCTTCCAAGAACTCCTAGATGCATTAGAAGACTAGATTGATTTATGTAATTTTCATGGGAAAACAAACTATCTTATTTAATATTTATTTTCTTACTTGGACTGCAGATTTGTCTTTTTCCATAACTAAAGATTTTCTTATTCATTCATTTTCTTACTGTTAACATGAATTTTTCTTCATGAAACAACAAACGACTGTATTTTTTGTAGAAATTTCTGCATATTGTCTTGATTTTGTTTTTAATTTATAAATCAGAAAAAACATGCTTAATTTTATATCATTAGAATTTAGATATTGCGATTATGGAAACGATATTCTGAGATGAGACCGAATTTCAAGACTTCAGCTGGACTTTGTGAAAGAAAGTTGTTGTCCTTGGCCCTCACTAACCTAAGAAAAATCGTTGAAAACTCGTACTAGAAACCTACATTAGGTCGTTACTCGTTAAAATGAAAAATCCATAATTATTGGCGTATAGGGCGGTAGAATGATGATGGGAGCAGAAACCGGATTGGTTATATCAAGATCTTTGTTCCCACTCTTTTTTTTATAAGAACAATTTTATAAGAACACGAGCCTGGATTTTGCCCAGATTTTAAGAACAAAATAAGAACAAGCTGAGGCTGGGCTTATTCATAAGCCCCACGAATATCGACTTAATATGAAAGTAAGACAGTAGAATGAATGTAAAAAGCAAGCAAACAGTGAACTGGACAAGCATGCTCCATTTTTACACAACCCTATTACCACTATAGTCATTCACTGACAAAATCTAGATGTCTGAGTAACCAAGGAATCAAGAACAGATTAAGAACATTTCAGGCTCAAAAACGGCAAAAACTTAAGATCAGCCAGCCTCAATAAAATTTTCCTTATTCCTATAAAAATAGGAGTGTATATGGAAGAAATTTTCACACTTTGCCGAGACAGCAAAGCAGGACTCCGTTCGCATGTAAATGGTATCTCGGCAGTGCAATTTCTATTATATAAATATAAAAGAAGAAACAAAATGGGAAAACGAAAAAAACATGGAAATATTGAAATCCCATAATCAATGAAATCATTGAAATCATGAAAGAAATCATAAATCGTTCCCTGCGCGAGCCTCTATCCCGGTTGTGATTTGGATTTGAGACGAGGTTCCATAGTTTCTCCAAAAAAAAAACAAAGAAACAAACAGAAAATGGCGCTCCCAACACTGCAACCGTTTTGGGTCAAAAACTTTAAAAGCACCTCAGAAGCAATGATGGTGAAAAGAAATCAAGATCAAGCAGATTTTAGGGATAAGTGGAATAAAAATTCTCAGTATTTTCACAGATCGCAAGTTGAAACGGCCAAGCAAAAAGGATGGACGTCAGACGAATCTTATCACAGAAGGTATAAATAAATAACCTAGGCCTATTGATTATTAGGCCCAAACAAAGTAGGCTACCTACGTACGTACCATCAAAATGTAGGCCCAAGTATGTAGGGGGCTAAAGCATAATTTACAATTGCAGAAATGAGAATGAAGTAAGATTTAAATGAGACCTATGTTGCAGCTCAGCTTTTTAATGGAAAAGTTATATATACATGAAGGGCCAAGGGGGAGAAAAGGGGGAGTGTGAAGGTGAAAGTGCGTGATCACTGAACAGTTGGAGTTGCTAGGATCTCAGTAGAAGGCTAACTATTATAGAGACCTCAAACCTTGACCCTGGCTGTGATGCTACTGTAGCTGTACCGCAACCTTGCTAAGCTTCTGATGCAGTGAGTCAGCTTCATTACCTAAAACCACGATGCCACAGCACCTTCAAGTGTGTTGAGTCCGTTAAACCTTAACAATAGCCCCTGAAGGCATTAAGCTTGGCCTGTTTGCGAATTTGTATATATACTAGGCTTTTGGCTTTAAAAGTTGCCTGCATACTGGGATATCATTGATACATAACTTTTTACATATAACTATTTTCATCGAGATTGTGAATGAACTAACAGTATCTCTTCTTTGCTCTAATGCAGTATGGATGCAATTGGTGACGCATATAGAAAGTCAACTAAACAATCTTTACTAGAGAAAAGAAGAAATCAGCTTGCTGAAATGCTATGCAAAGAAAATGCTCAATATGAGGTTTGCAAGCTCATCAGATTATACTTTGCTAAATTATATCAAACATTTTAACTCTCCAACATATTTCAGATTCAGGCATTTGTCTTCTCTATCTGTTTATTGATTTTTTTTCATTCAAGATTGAGATGAAAGATCTGAGGCTCTGTGACTCTGGAAAGTTGATCCAAATGAGGGAAAGGTAGGATCTTCAAGATGAAAATATTTTTAGAATTCATGCATTTGAATAGATTTCTCATTATTTTACATAAGAGAGCAAACAGACTTTCCACCTACCATTCAGTTATAACAGTGCTAGTAAATTTTAAATTCACTTCAAGGGATATTAATTATGGACATTCATCAGCTAATTTGATACCTATACATGCTACCAGTATCATGTTGTGTTAAATGTGGTTCATGCTGTATTCACTTCCTATTTGCACGAAAAATTGCATTTTGAAACGGAATTGCATTTTGCACAATGTAATAATAGTATGATGTAAATGAGGCCTGTAACAAAGGCTTAGTTGCAATGGTCTTTAGAGATAGGGTAGGTTGATTTATTTTAACTTTTTCAATGCATTAATTTCATATGCTTTTGCAACCCTAACAAAAAATCTGGTCAATGAACAAGTAGTCACATATAATAATTGGGGTCAAAAGCAATTCAAATGAATGCTGTTCAAGATGATTTTCAGGTAATATGATTAAATTTGTTTTTGCTATATTCGAAATAGAGCTGATGAACTCAAAGAGGCCAGAGAAGAAAGGAGAAAAAAGGTAATGACTTACCAACTTGTTACATAGACTTTGTGAAATACTTCCTTGCTACCATATTTCATGTACCCTTGTAACTTTTCATTCAACCATTTCCTTTGATGGTTGTATGCTCTTTCCCTGCAAAGTTAAACAAAGAAGCATGACTATTTGTATGAAATGTTTTTAAGAATACTTTTGAAATTCAGATTGCAGAGGAGAAACTATATGAGAACTGGAAAGCCAATGAACCAGAGCTACGAAATGTAAGTTGGAGTTTATCTTATCAAGTGTTGGAAATTACGAATCCATATTGTTTCATTTGCAATAACGCATTTCTGTGACAAGTAGACCAACAGGAAACTCGTTTGCATTCAAATGACGATGGGTAAATGGGTTTGGAACATCAATAGGACAGAATAACTATGTTGCCAATATGGATATTCAAGAATCTCTCAAGAAACTTTCAGTACTCAAAATTTGAAAAATGCAAGAAACTTTCAGTACTGGATCATTTTTTTTACTTTCTTATAAAAAGATGTGTGCATCGTTTTAAAATGAACACTTAGGTTCCTTCTAAGACTGAAGAGTTTGTCTCGTTTTTGGACTGATTGTTGGACTAACTTTTCCCCATTTTATACAATCCACCTTATGATGTCACAAAATTTAAAAAATTTTTCTTTGCAATCGCTTCACATCAGCGGATTTCGCTTTGATTATATGGTGTTGAAAATACGGCTGTTCGGACCGGCAACGGCGCAATCTGATTTGTTCTTCATTGGTCTGAAAAAGCCATATTTTTCTAGCAGTTTCGACCGGCATCGCCTCGGAAATATATATTCTGCATCAAAATTTTAAGCTATTCTGCATCATCATATGAGATGTTGCTTGCTAAATCTAAAGAGACAACAATCCATGTTCAAACAATAAGACTCCTTGCGTTTAAAATTTATAAAACGCTAAACTATCTGAATCCATTGTTTATGAAAGATTATTTTCTAGAAAAAGATGTGAATCATGATCTTCGGATAACTAATCTGTTACATATTCCGAAGGTCCGAACAACTAACTATGGCATTAAATCGTTAAGTTTCCAATGGCCAAAAATGTGGAATTCCCTTCCAGCTGAAATAAAGTCTGCCCGAAACCACAAACAGTTCAAAAGCCTTATATAAACGTGGTTTCTAAATGATAAATGCGCGTGCTCATTCTGTAACAAATGATGAGTTTAATGCAATCTATGATTTTGCTCAATGTTAGTATAAATTGGTGCACTCGTCCCTACTGTAAGTCTAACAGTTAATAAGGTACAATTCAATTCAATTCATTTCTGCGTGGAATATAATTTTCGAACACCATAAAATAAAACCTTTGCCTCACTGCTTTCGGCTCTTACGTCATGCTTCGATCCGAACATTTTCCATCATTGACCTCGCAATCGTTCAATAACTGCGTAGTATTTTTCGAAATCCTGACTTTTTATGTTTATCTTTAATGTTTTTTACCGTTGCACCTTAGATCCAGTATGAGCAGAATAAGAAGAATGTTATTAAAAAGTGGGGAGAACAAGTAACAGAAAGGGAAGACGTAAGGATTTAACCAGTTCCTCCCTCCTTTCATCCTCATACTCCATACTGTAATCTATTCCATTAGCTTCTCGTTAAATATTTGCAGAGTCATTTAGCGATAGAGAACACGGTGCTTTTTCCTGGCTTATTACGTATCTCTTTTACCCTCAAGATCTCTCTGACAAAAATGTGTTGAAGTATAAATTTTTAACGCCATGTTCACAAGATAAATAGGCATACACACTTGCTATCGTCGCATGATATTGGTTTCTGGGCTTAGCACAGGGGGACCAAGTAGTTTGACCCCAGTCCTTCCTCTCGATGTGATCACACCTCGTGCTTCCTTTTGCCTTTTGCTGTTTGCCTCAAATTACATAGAGCTGGTGACTTTCCTCACCTTTCATGACGAATTTGAACTTTGTGTGAGTCGAACCCACAAGACTCGCTCAATACATGCTCTTTCCCACCACAAACATTGAATATTCATTTTTCTTTTTAACAGATACAGAAAACAGCCAGAGATGCAGAAAAAAGGTATGAATTTTCTGTAGTAAACAGCAAAGTTTCTCTAAGTTTCTGAATACTCTCCAGAGTATAAACGCCTGAAAAACAGAAACAATTGACTGCGACGAGATTTATACCCAGATAAGGATCAAAATGCACCGTAGAATTATGGAATGGATTAGTATTGTGTTTTGATCACCAATCAGCTCACAGGATAGTAGCGAGAAGTCCAATACATCAAGTTGAAGTTTCCAATCGAGAAACGAGCCTTTTCTGTCTGTAGTCTGTGAGTAGTACCAATTTTCAAAGTTGCGAAGAAAACTGAAACATCTTCTGACATGCTTTAAGCGAAATGCATAAATCAGAAACGTGAAGCTGGGTTGGTATTGTGTTTTGAATACCAATCAGCTTTAAGAATACAGCGAGAAAGCCAGTAGATCATGTTGGAGTGTACAATCGAAAAAAAACGAACTCTGCCTACATCGAACCTGCTTTTTGGTTGTGAATTTGATAAATTCGAAAACCCCTAAATGAATGAAAGACCTTGATCTAATCATTCGGCAACAGTCTTTGCTGTATTATTTTGAACACTCTGGGTGATCAAGTAAATGTTTCTCGATGGCATATTCGGGTTTAAGTCTATTTTTATATTTTAGTGTACGATGTGACGATTCTGAAAGTTTTTCTCTTTTTTAGACTTGACCACAAAATGGAGTTAGAAAGGTTAAGAGCGATGGAGGAAGAAGCCAAAAAGATTGAACAAAGAAAACTTGATGAAATAGAGATGAGAAAACAACTTCAAAGGCAAATTACAGAATTAAGGTTGAAAGAGGAAGAAAGTTTAATGTTAAAGCGAGAGGAAGAAGAACTTGAAAGGCAGAAATTAATAATTGAAGAAGCGGTGAGTGAAATGTTCAGTTCATTTGACCACTCGGCACTGAACATAGCGTAAAATGTTCAGTGGCATGTTCAGTGGCATGTTCAGTTCATTTTCCTAGAGCCTCAACAATTGTATCTTTATTTTACAGGAAGAGAAGCGTGCAAATTTTGAAGAGCAAAGAAAGAAGCAAGAATATGGGTACGTAAGATAACATCGAAAGTAATATTTTGCTGGGTTAAACAATAAAAAAACGTTGTGTAGCTTTATGCGAACTGAAGTGTATCTAAAAAGAAAAGTTTCACTGAGTTTTTCATTTTGATGACACTAACTTTCCTTAAAGATGAGATTGTTAGAAGTACAGGTGCCTGACAGATCTCGATTTTACTAAATTTTCTGTAGGTTCGAGATCTGGTCGTATCATATTTTCGCAATCGATCATATTTCCTTCAAAAATTGCTTCTTGTTTTCTTAATTCTACCAACGAGAACTTAACTCTCTTTTTAGGAGGGTCTTAGTACGACAGTACAAAGCACAGTTGAGAAGAAAAAGCAAGCAAGTGCAAGAAGCCCTGGTAAGAAATTCAGTTGTCTCCGCTTTCTGCCCATCCTCTGGTATTTCAATCATTATGTTGTAATGTATTAATCTCAATCTCGTTCAAGAAAATCTTTGAACATCCTACTAGCTTTCTCATCTGAATCTGCTCAGAGTATAAGCTTAAAAAACAGACCGAAACAATTGAGTAAAGCGAAATTTATACCAAGATGCGGAACGAAATGAAGTTACCACTAAAGAAAGACGCTGATTATTTTGTCCACATATTTGCATTGCTGCTAACACAAGGTTAAATGCCACTTCGTCTTCATATTAGTATCTATAGGTATAATGCTATTATTTTGTATATTTTACAGGAATTAGACTTGAGAATACTAGAAGATTTGGCAAAGGAGGTGAGATGCTAAATAATATAGTGACGAAAAGTTTACTCTTATACAATAGACACTCAGTATTCTCTTAAATAGACCTTGATAATTGACGGTAACAATTTATGGTTTTCAGGAAGAAGATAGTCTTGCATTGAAGACTGCACGAAGAGAGAAAGCTAGAGCTGATGCTGAGGAAATGAGAAAGGTATCATAATTTGTTGGTTGATTTTTCTTCTTTTGCAAAATTTGTTATTTGCCTCGGCCTCGGTCAATTCCTTGAAAGCCTTTGTTTAATGCCTTGTGAGCCATTATGAGCCTTGTCGAATGAGCCATTATGAGCCTTGGTCAAATGCCTTACGAGCCTGTGTGATATGACTTGTGAGCC
>JAADKT020067115.1:0-10379 GCA_011763395.2 Chrysaora chesapeakei
CAATTGCTGATAATGTCACTACCAGGCACTTTTTTCTGAGCGTTTTGATTACTAATTGCAGTTTTTCTTACTGAATCAACACTTGACTTAGTACATTCATGCTGCAAGGTTTTTGCATGTTGTTTGGTAGCTTCTGCGGCTTGATCATGTTTTATTACCCTTTCAAGTGTTAGGTCTGAATAGCGTAATAGGCTTTCTTGTAACATTTTGTCACATAAACCAATAATAATCATGTCACGTATCAGTGAGTCTCTGAGAAGATCAAACTCACAGTCTTTACTTAATTTTCTTACGTTAGTCACAGATTCATCAAAAGATTCATAAGCTTGCTGTCTGCAAGTGAAAAATTTAAATCTGAGCAATGTAATATTCTTACATGGTGAAAAATGTTCATCAAACCTCTCTATTACTATGTCAAGCTTGAGAGCATTCTCTGCTGGCATGAAAACAAAGGTGTTGTAAATTTGTCTGGCTTTAGGCCCAATACAGTGAAGAAATGTGCTTGATTTTACTTTCTCGGATTTTTCATTTGCTTCTGTGGCTACTAGATACAGTTCAAACTTTTGCTTCCAGATACGCCAATGTGCTGCTACATTGCCACCATCCAAATGTATTGCTTTTGGAGGTTTTAAATTTAATCCATCCATCGCAGGATTCAAATGGCATACAGTAAAAACCAGACCCTAGGACGTGAGTCCCCTGAGACCTTTAGGACCATTAGGTACTGACATCAAAAAGGACCGTTAACACCAAAGGGTATTCGCCTTCTAAGAACAATATAAGATTGCAGTAGGCTGTCAGTCCGGTTTTTCTTAGTAGTGGTACTTCCGCTTTTTGGCTGCCTGTCTTCTTTTGCGTCTCTCAGTCAATACTTTTTATTATTTAATCTTTGTTGTTTGAATAGCTAACTGTTGGCCCAACTAAAAACATTTGTTTTCAGTTTAATGCAATTTCTAAGCATCGATAGATGCCTTAAAACTAGTTTCTGAGTTCTTTTTCAAATGTGAAATATCCCTCGAATCGAAAGACATTCACATTAATAACTAGATGTTCTTGATTTGACAAGTAAAAAAAATGGAGCTTCTTGCGAAAGTCACTCGAGAGTCAATAGTACGAGTATTGATAGTTTTCTATTGGCTTTTTTCGCGCTATGCTGTCCACAAAAACATAACAAACTGCCTCAAGTCCCTTCAAATCAAGCCAATTTTCGACATGTGCTCGGCCTCTTATCATGCTGTAATAAATAGAAGTCGACAGCAAATCTAACATGTTTTTTTTATAAGAAACCGGTTTGTAAGACACCGAGAACTAGACATCCCAAACGTTAAGAAACTTTTAGAACTAGAAGGAAGGAGTAAAGAAACTTAAGACATTTTTGTGTCAGTTTTCCAACAAACTGATTTCACATTTGTGGACGTAGTAATCAATTCTCAAGCATTTCCGTGCAATTTCTCACACCAGCAGGGCTAATTCTTTGTAATTCAATAAAATTAATAATTTTCTTGCTATATTCACGTTTTTTTATCGTTTTTACTGCAATTTATTTCAATTAAATTAAGAAAGTATTAAGAAACTTTTAGAACTAAAATTGGGCCAAAAATTAAGAAAATTTTAGAACTAGGCCCAGAGCCAGGTTTCATATTAAAAAAAATGTGTATTCTCTCAAAACTTGTTTTGTTTCGGTCGCTACATAAAAAGTGTTTACGCCAAAAAAGAAATCTAAAGAAATGTCTTCTCTGCAATAAAGGCAAATAAAGGGAAATTGATATAAATTGAGACTGAAATACCTGAATGCAGACTGCCAAAAAGAGCACTATAATAACAGACATCTATAGAAACTTAGAAAATTGCATTAACCTGAAAAGAAATGTTTTTGTCTTGGCCATAGCTCTAAGACAGTGAGGTATTCAAACAACAAAAATTCGATAATAAAAAGTATTGACTACTGAGAGAAGGCAGGCAGCCAAATAGCGGAAGTACCACTACTAAGAAAAACTGGACTGACAGCCTACTGCGATCTTGTATTGTTGTTAGAAGGCGAATACCCTCTAGTGTTAACGGTCCTTTCTGACGTCATTACTTAATGGTCCTTAAGGTCTCAGGGGTCTCACGTCCTAGGGTCTGGTTTTTACGGTATGCCGGATTCAAATTGAGTTTTATTCACACATCCAGTATTCAGTACGAATAATAGGCCTAAACAGCTAAATCAGTAGACCGGCCTAACATGGTATTTGTATTTAGTAAACGATTCGATCCCACACCTGACACCATGTTGTGTATTTATTTAAATCATTTTCAGTAAGTAAGTATAAACATTAAGAACTATTAGGCCTAAGTATACACAGGAACAAGTAGAACAAGAATGCGGAGAAAGGAGTTGCAAGACAGGAAGAAGTGTGAGACATGAGAATGAGGCTGAGTGTTGGAAAGAGGCTAAGCAATAAGGACAGTAGAGAGAAACAGAGGAAATCCTAATTAAACTAAAATACATAAATACCTTGTACTGCTCCATTTATTGCTTTACTGTTAACTCCAAGAATATGTTTAGCAAACATTGTTTGCACTTTTGAATTTTATTATCCTCTTTGGATTGATATCCCCACAATTCAGAGCTGTAAAGAAGGATTGGTTTTATAGCTGTTCGAAATACATCTATCATAGTCTTAATTGATATATATTTCATTGTAGATAATTTATATATATATTAAATAGCGCTATTTTTGCTTTATTGGCCAAATCACATATTGTTGCATTAAAAGTTCCATTGCAATCTTAAAGGAAACCTAGATATTTATTAGTTTTTTTTGTTTTCTACTTCTATGTTGTTTATTTTGGATTTGTCTCTTCTATTCAATTTTCCAAATTTATTAAACATCATTATTTTAGTTTTATCAGCGTTGATTTTGAATCGCCAGTTGGTGCAGAAAGACTCTAAAATGTCAATATTTTTCTGCAACCCTTCTTTTGATTTAGAAATAAGAAGAATATCATCACCCCAGAAAAGGCATGGTACTTTGATATCTCCTATCATTGGTGGATCGTTTGCTTCACTGATGTTTAATTCACTACACAGTTGACACATATCTATATTGAAAAGTAAGGAACTTAAAGGGTCTCCTTGTTTAACACCCATATTAATGTCAATTGGGTTTGAAATCTTCTTTTCTTTCAGTATCTTAATTTTTGTATTTCCATATGATTGTTTTATTTTTTTAAACATATTGCCCTTTACTCCATATTGCTGGAGCTTATATAGGAGTCCTTGTCGCCATACTCTATCGAAGGCTTTGGAAATATCTACGAAACAGCAGTACAATTTCTCATTTTTGTTCAGTGACTTATCAATAAATGATTTTAGCACAAAAATGTTGTTGGATGTTTTCATTCCTGGTCTAAAGCCCATTAAATTGTCAGGGAAGATTTTATATCCTTCAAAAGCTTCGGAAAGTCTCAAACATAATAGCTGATTAAAGAATTTCCCATGGCAAGATCTAAGGGCTCTACCCCTATAGTTTTTTGGATCCATTTTATTTCCACTCTTAAAAATTGGTTTAACCAAATCTTTCCATATATCAGGGTAGGTATCATTATCATTAAAGATGTCATTGAAAATTTTTTTCAATACCTCTGAGCCTCGTTTCAAATAAAGAAAACATTTGATAACTTTGTTTGATATATTATCTTGGCCTACTGCCTTATTATTTTGGAGCTTATTTCCTATTTGCAGAATTTCTTGTGTTGTAAATTCTTTATTTATCAACAAGTTCATCTGATTTATACCTGTTTCTGACAAGTTTTTTATAATAGGAGACATTGTGTTTTTATCCATGCTATCATTCTCGAGCGTCTCATCATATGCTAATGATTTATCCCATTTATCCAATTTAGCCCATTCATTTTTCGGTACTTCATTACATGGGTCTAATTGAAGTTTATCATTAGTTATCAATTTTATCATATTCCACTTATCTCTTATAGATTTATCACATAGGTTATTCAGCTTATGAAGCTGAATTCTTTTTGTTGTCGAACACTCTTTTTAACATACTTTTGTAATTTCTTTTAGTTTTATGGTATGTCTTACGTATATAAGCATTATTTGGGAAGTTGCACATTAGATTTCCTAGCTTTTTAAGTTCAAGTCTCTGTTTGTAGCAATCTTCATTGAACGATTTACCTTTTGATGTTTTTTATTATTTTTGTTCGTTATATGTATTCTTTTTAAACACAGGTCACAAGCGTTTGTTACGAATTCATTTAATATAGATATCTTATTTTCTGCATTAATTTCCTGATCTATTCTGCGTTTTAAACTGTTACGTTTTTGATCGTTAATGTAATCTAACAGTTTTCCTTTGGAACATGCATCCAATTTGTATTTAATTTTCATTTATCTTTAAATGTATTATCATTAGGCAAAGTATTTAATCTTTTTTTATTAAGCAATTTTATTTTGAGTTTTACGATGATCTGGCAGTGGTTGGAGAAATTTGTGATTGGTTCAACTTTGAAGGTAGCTACTTTATCTATTAAACTTTCACTACAGATAACATAATCTACAACACTGTTGCCATTCGTTTTATAACAAGTGAAATTCCTGTTGAGTCTTCTAATGTCCTGCTGTTCAGGATTTTTAGTTTTCTTGTCAAACAAAGATCAATTAAAGAGGAGCTTTTGGTGCCTAGAGTT
Organism: Chrysaora chesapeakei; assembly: GCA_011763395.2. NCBI lineage: Eukaryota > Metazoa > Cnidaria > Scyphozoa > Semaeostomeae > Pelagiidae > Chrysaora > Chrysaora chesapeakei. The sequence continues at coordinate 4,690 of JAADKT020067115.1, forward strand.
AGAGCCCAAATGGAGGGGTTACCCTTCATACCTGTAGGGTATGAAAGAGCTAAGAACATATTAAAGACCACATATGGGAAAATAACTGAGGTTGTAAATGCTTATATTCAAAACATCACCTCCCTTCCAACCATCAAGGGGGAAATGCTGTCAAGATTCATGAATTCTATGGAAAGCTTTTAAAAAGTGTACATGCCTTAGAATCTTTAGGAAAGCTGAAAGAGATAAGCAGCTTTGCGAGGGCTACTCTTGTTAAACTTGAGGGTATTCGCTCAGATTTGGTACGTCTTGACAAGGAATGGCAGAATTGGGGCTTTCCAGAGCTTCTGGAAAACCTTAGGAGCTGAACAGAGAGAAACCCAATATCCCAAGACAACAGAGGGACAAGCGTCAACTTTTCTGAATTCAAACAAGGCAGGAAGAAGGGAGAAAGAGAGCATGCGTATCCTGTGAGAGCAATGAGCACATTTGAACTGACTGTGATACTGTTACAGAGGTTGCTGAGAGAAAAGATCATCTGCGAAAGGAAAGGCTGTGTTTTAATTGCACAGGTGCATCTCATGGAGCAGCAGAATGCAGAGTGAAGACAAATTGCAAGATCTGTAGCAGCAGGCACCATACATCTGTCTGTGACAAGAAAGACAAGAAGCCAGAACAGGTTCAATTAGCAACAGGAGAGCAAGGAATAATATAGCTGGTAGTCCTTGTTAAAGTAAATGGCATAACCTGCAGAGCATTACGGTACTCCACACGGGAGCAGGGAGCTTGTATATCTCAGCCAAGTTAATAGAGCAAATCGGAAAGAAACCAGCATCCATACAGGTTAGACAAACAGACATGATGATGTGTACAACAAACAAAAGGATTGAAGATTATGTGGAGGTAAAAAATACAAAGGGAGATTTTGGTCTCAAAGTTGATGTGAACAAAGTAGAAAAAGGAGTATTACTGACAATTTCAAACCCACAATATAAGCAAATCCTAGCCAAGGGCTCGCATCTGAGAGGAATAACAATGGCAGACCAAGACCAGAAAGCTGAATTTCCTATTCATTTTGTAATTGGTGCATCAGAGTATGCAAAGATTAAAACAGAGACTAAACCAAGAATCGGGAAACCTGGGGAACTGACTAGATTAAGGTGGACGCTAATATCACCTGGAGCAGATATCAATGACTCAAAAATTTTCTTTGCAAAATCATCATTGGCAGACTACAACAATGTGAAGCATGCGTTCCTGCACTGCAGATTAGAGTTAAAGAAAGCGACTGTGATGCTCTTTGGTTTCATTGGATTGTGGACAAAGACCTGAAGAAGATAAGAGCTTTCAGATTTACACGTGTTCTATTTGGCTTAAATCAGTCACCTTTCATACTTGGGGGTACAACAGAACAACACTTGAACAGAAAAGAAGCAGAGTACCCAAGATGAGGTGAAGGAGATAAAGCGTAGTATTTACGTTGATAATACAATGTTGTCTGGAGAGTCAAAGGATGCCATGGAAAAGTTGAAAAATACAGCCATCACCATATTCAAAGATGCAGGGTTCGAGTTGCATAAATGGCACTCGAATTTGCCAGAGCTAGAAGATCAGAAAAGAGTAACAGAAAGTACTGATTCTAGTGAACAAAGCTTTTCCCAAAGTCAACTTGGTGTGAAGAAAGAGGAAACAAAACTACTAGGCCTTATCTGGAATAAAACTGATGATACCATCGGAGCAGACTTGCCAGAGAAGCAAGATAATATAACAAAGACATCTGTATTACAAAACATAGCTTCAGTATACAATCCATTGGGTATAATTTCTCCTACAAAACTGGTAGGAAAACTGATTTACAGAGATGTATGCGACATGAAAGTACCATGGGATGCAGTGCTGCCTGAACCCTTGCAAAGAAGATGGACATCTTGGATGAAGAATTTACCAAGTAGAATCGAAATACCAAGAAGTATAACTTGTGCTGTAGAGCCCATAGAGAGTATTGAATTACATGCCTTTGGAGATTCAAGTAGTTATGGGACCTCAGCAGCAGTCTACATCGTTGTTTGCCAGAATTCAGGAGTCAGCCAGGGACTCTTAACTGCCAAATCAAGAGTGGCAAATAGGGCCCTCACTGTACCAAGGCTAGAGCTTACTGCCGGCCACATGGGAGCTAATTTGATATCAAATGTCAAAGCCGCTATTGATGGATTGCCAGTGAAATCCTGTTATGGTTGGTTAGACATGTTACGTGAGGTCTTGTGCTTATAGAACACCCCTCCTTATACAGGAATGTAGGTAAGTCGGTAGAGTAGTAGTCAGTAACACAGTCCAGTTATGTCATCAGTTTTTCTTTATTTAAAACAATATAATTTAAAAGGTACTTACATATTTTTCATTTGGATAGAATTTTAACGTGTGGGTTCTTTGATAGCGCAAAGGGAAGAGAGAACACGATTAGGCCCTTAGGCCTAACATAAGAAATACTGCAACTTTATAAAACTGTAAGATGTGATCTCATTCAATCAAAACAAACACTAAACTAAAATATGATTACACGCAAATATATAACACTGACTAATTAGACTACACAGCGATACATCAAACAACACGTTGACAACAAAGACAAAAGAACACACATTTCCCGGAAAGGGAGTAACTTACACTAACACAAGAACTGCACCCAAACATTGAAATTACGACAATTTAGAGACGAAAGTAAAAACCAAACGTATGAATGAATTTTAAAATACAAAACAAAAGCAATTAAAAACACAGATACATTACAGAATATTTAGGATTTAGTACCTTAAATCACCATTCCGATGAAGCCTGCTCGCTATCGCCAAACAAGCCTAATTTTTCTGAGGAACTACTTGGCTTATATCAACCAAGGGAATCAATGACACCATCAGGATCACCCTGATGCTATCGTGTCAGGTTATACTTTCTGAACCTTACAAAGGTCATCAGTTACAAATAATGGGTAACAGTTGTGTAATGGTCCCGATTTGTTAGAGAACCGTGACCCCTGCACCTTCAGCATTCCAGGTATCATCCACTCGACCTGGTAAACATGTAACTAACATGATATTCACTAGGCAACTTACCTTAATCAACAACAACAATAGAGATTCATTACTTTTGAATAAGGTTTAATATATTGTTTATGCTACGAACATCTTATGAATCTGCTTCTTGATTTGCGCCTATAGACTTTTCTATAATCGCAATGTTTATCTAAATACTTATCAGAATACTTCTTTGTCCTGATATTTTTTATAATGTAATTTATCCATACTTCAGAATACTATCTTATTCTGATATGTAATTTCTCATAATCTCAGAAAACTTCTTATTCTGACATATCTTTTATTCAGACTTTTTTGTCTAAATACTTATTTTCGCAGAATCTCTATGTATTTATTCTTCAATTCTCTCATCGTAGCTTTCATAAAATGTTTCTTAATTCTTCTTATTTTCTTATTTTTATCTTGGCCATTTCTAACTTAAAATTATATTCGTTATTGTTAGCCATTGTTCTTATATCGCCTTTATAACATTCCCCCCTCACCAGATTCGATGTTCTCGTCGAATAGGAGATAAATATAGGGGAGGTAAGGGTGGTGTCACGGATGTCTGTGGCTAACACTAGACTAGCAGCACGAAAGCTTAGTTACTATAATAACTGCGAATACATATATTGTGATGAAGATTAAAAACAAGCAATGAAATTTTAAATCATTTATTGAATTCAGAACTATAACTATACAAGTTCAATGTTCATAGGTACAAATAATGAATTATATAGTTTGAGAAATACATAACGCAACTTAATAGAGTAATAACGGTATACGTTGCTAATAATCAATGTATTACGAAACATTTATTGATAATACTGGTATACTGTAACTAAATATAGGGAATAAAATAAATACTGGAGAAGAGGAAATATATATATATATATTTTTTTAATTCTTATTAAGGTTTACATATATAATTTTGTATTGAGTTTATTGTAAATGGGAGATTTACTTTTGTTTTTTTTTCTATGTTTTTATGAATGAAACGCAAAAACGAAATGAAAAGCTAAAAATACGTTAAGTAGGGGTAGGTGGATGCCCTATGCTAATAATAGAAGACTCATGGTTTGATTCTTCATGAGTATTGGTAATATTATCCTGTTGAGGGATAGGCTCAAGCTCTAGAACAGGATCAGGTGAATGCCGCAAGGTACACTGAAAAGAGCAGCATTGTAGCCAAATGAAGACAGCGCCAGCAAGGCAAAGCAAGAAAATACCCCATAAAACAGCACCGCTGATACCACCAAATATGTCTTTAAGTTTCCCATGCCTGTTTCAACATTACGGACTGCAGAACCACCAGCGAAAAGCATGGTACCTGTGGTATCAGCCATTCCACGAGCAACTTTTTCACTGAAGTCACCTAAGCCATTGCTGGCAGCGTGATTGAGTTCACTACCCGTGTGTCCAAGCGCGGTAATGGCCTGGTTAATAATTGAGCAGAGACCCTCAAAGAAATCTCCTCCCGTATTTAAATAGGAGAAAGATTTGAGTTGCTGTAAGGTATCATGGGTATCAGTAACGATATATAACAGAGATAGGGGATCTAACAATACTTTTTCATGTCTTTTAAGTTTGGTATTGAAACCACAGATCTGAGGAAACTTATAAATAGGATGAGATTGAAGGTCATCCATCATGTGAGGGAAGGAGAAGGACCCATTAGCGTAAACTTGCCATAACTGATTGTCAGTATAAAACCAAGCAGGAACACCGCGAAGCAGAAAACAAAATATAAACTATGGTTTCGAATTGAAATATTTTTTAAAAACTAATATTTGGCCCTGCCAAGCAGGGCTTCTTCAGAGTGTGATAGAATCGAAAAAAATTTAACAGTATATACAAGTAATTATTTTGAATTATGGTTCGTGAAATCTCATTGGTGGTATGTAGATGTGCATGTTATTGTAGTGAGGACGTGAATAATGATAATAATAATAACGGTGAAATGATAATAAAATCAATAATTATAGAAAATTGTTTTATTAATGAAAAACGAAAAAAGAAAAGATAATATCCTGAATTATTATAATAGTAATAAGGGTAAAAATAGTTAGGTAGTGGGAAGAAGAGGTTAGAGTGGGTTAGCGGTCAGTAGTCCTGTTTAGTCCGTCAGGTGCGAGAGTGTTAGCCAGGCCAATGAAATATTGTTCTTTGGCTCTTCTTACACTCTCCCGTTTGTTATTAAGTTGTAGGATGGGTAGCTGCGACCCCGGATTTGTCATGTTTTTTGTTGATAATGTCCCTGCGGTGCTCGTTGAGTCAGTCTCGTAGTCGTCTTCCCGTCTGTCCGATGTACTGGCAGTTCTTAGCCTGGCCCCAGACTCAAACTGATCAAATCAGTAGAGTCTGCGCAAAACTATTAAATAAAAAATGATAAAACCAATAGATAGCAATAGGAGATAAGGATGAAATAAAAGAAACATGGTATGAAAATAATCATATGATGGGTAAAATTGACAAGAAAATGATGTCAACACTTTTGTTTGACTAGTAGATGAAAAATTCATATTGTGCGTATGGTAACCCCTGGATAGAAGATAATCAATAGGAATACTTGATAGGTATAAGAAATCATGAAGAAGCACACATTTAATACAAAAAAGGATAAGCCAATGCTACCTTATT
>JAADKT020067226.1:0-10377 GCA_011763395.2 Chrysaora chesapeakei
ATTGGCGTCACATTACGAGCATTCATTTGAAGTGAGTTACCTTTTTCGTTTAGCTGGACTTCCAGCCACTATGCATTTAGAAACGACAATGAATTCTCGATTCCTTTAGTAAGAACGGAACAGATACCCTAAGAAAAAAAGGGTCCCAAATAAGCCAAAGCCTTACCCTTTCATCATGATTACACTTCCTTACTCTAATTGAGGAAATGAAATAAACAGCATACAATGCCCGTGTACACTCGGTCAGACATTTCTCCCGTCACTAGTTTGATAGATAGGGTTTATAGATTAGATAGGGTTTTTCTAAGCTTTGTGTTCTCTTCCATTCAGCATAATATTTATAATAGTTTTAGCTATACCTTTTTATTATACATATTATATTTTTATTATTCATTTTATATTCTTTTAGTTTGCTCGTATTGTGATTTTTTTTTATTTTACAATTTAGCTACTTTTCATTCAACATTGTAAATAAAGCAATAATCATACATATTAATAATAATAATAATAGTAATAATAGGCTAATAATAATAACACTTTAGTCAGGTCCCTATGGGACAGGAACAAGGGGTCAGACTGCAAAATCGGCGGGCAATTCAAAAAATGGTTTAAAACAGGTGCAAGAGCTTGTAGATGACAAATCAACTTGTTGGACATCGCCAAATTACTTGTGAGGGGAACCCAGTTTTTCATTTACTTCAAAATCTTGAAAATGACCAAAATCCAAAATCATTGCATGAAAAATTTAAAACTACTGCCAGAAAAGGCTTATCGAGTGCATTCGAAAGAGACCTTCTTTGTTAAATTTGAGCTCACCTACCCAGAGTAATCGAGCAGTGAACTTTGAGTGCCCACCTGCAATGTTGCACGAGCAAGAAATTAATTGTGCTTCCAGGGGGGCACTCAAGTTTTACCAATCAATATCTCGGGAGGAGAGTGACCGAATTTCAAAAACAACATATGTTCTGAAAGTACTCTGCAAGCACTTTCTGACTGTTATTTTCGATTTTTAATGCAGCGATTTTAAATGTGTGCCATTTTCATGGTTTCAAAGAATATAGAAAAGTATACGGGAAAAGAACAAAATGCTGCCGGATTACACCTACAAGTAATTTGGAGAGGTCCAACAATTTGATTTGTCATCTACAAGCTTCTGCGCTTGTTGTAAATCATTTTTTGCATTGCCAACAGATTTTGCATGCTGCATTTACCATAGCGCCCCTGACTACTTACCTCTTGGCTACGGGAGCGGCAACGAGAAAATTAATGCATATAATTGAATGCATAAAAAGCTATTAAATATATTTTGTTCGCAGCTGCAAGAGAAAAAGTTTCTTAAGTGGGCTTTACATGAGAGCCCAAATAAAACTTCATTTAGGTTGCTGGTCAAACCCACTGTTGTGTTTACATGAAAAGGGGCTTATTTCATTTCAACCTGAAATGAAAGTTCATGGCGAAATGAAAATCAATCAAATCAAATCTTTTGTTCTCTGTCATGTATACACGATTAATTTTCATTTCGGGGGAAGTTGATTTTGGGCGAAATTAGTGAAATTCTTTCGTAGAGGCAACCTTGTGTCAACCAATTTGATTGGATTCAGGTCAAGAAATTGAACAAAATTGAAGTCGAAAAGGCCATACAACATGGCAACTTCGTCCCTAGGCCCCAAATGGAAATTCCTCAAATCTCAACCGTCAAATCAATTTTGGCCCTTGTACCGGCCGCAAATCTGCCAAAAAACTGCCAATTTTGGCCTAGGCATAAAAATAAGATGTAGATTCCAAATCAGATGTTCTTAGAAAGGAAATGCAAAGAATTTCATTGGTAACTGTAAGGCAAGATACAATATCTCATATAGCATCCTTTTTTGGTTTTTATAGATGTTTTTTATCGAAATGGATTTATCAGACAAGTATAATTCACCACATCTGATATACACGGTACAAGTTCAGTTGGGAATCCTAAAGTTGGTCCTAAGTAGCTAAATTAATTTTACTTAAGTTATGTGTCTTAAACAAAAAACTGACTGTGAAGAAGCGAAGCAAAGTCGAAAATGTTATTGCGCTAATGCTCTGATGCTATTAATATCGAGGGGTAATTCACTCCTTGGCAACTCGTAGCTACATCCTAAGCTAAAATTTAGTTTTTCCAGGAATCTTGTAAGAGTCCTATTGTTTCAATAGAAATCTTGTACTCCTACGCTTTTTCGAGGAGTGAAATGCCCCTGGATTAAAAATCATTCAAATCCAGTGACAGCATGGAAGCTTTACTTTACTTACTGTAAAAGCTCTACAGTATTAAGCCCCCTTTCTCTTCTTAGCCACTCTCTCTCTTAAGCACCCCTTTTTCGAGTGGAAATTTCAAATAAGCCTCTCCTCTCTATTAAGCCTTTCCTCTCCTCTTAATTTTTGGTGAATTCCTGAATATTCTGTAGAAATGAAACGTGTTAGAATGGAGTTTGTCTTTCCTCTTTGCCCTGTCCTGCTTAAAAAGATTACTTGAGACAAACCAAGGGCGTATCATTTCTTTCATAAATCTCTTACACCCATAGAATAAATTTTCACACATACTACATTCTTTTGCATATTGCACATCCCACAAGCCTCGTAAAAATATACTCTTTGCTTACTGTGCTTGTGCACAAATGTAAGTTTGACTGTAAGTCACCAAATGAAATGAGCGTGTTTGCTAAAACACACAATCTATCTAAAATGAATCTTAAACTAAGAACAAATCGAATTTACCCGAAGTCGCCTCTATTCTTTGTTTTTGTCTTTTTTTAGCTTTTTACCCATATACTTTAATCGCAACTTCAACAACACTTGTAAAACAAAGAAAATAGTTTTTAGCAATCTTTTCGGTCTGTTGACAAAAATCACAACACAAAAGTAGGCAGTTCTGTCCCAGAGTTATGTCTTTCAGAGCTTTTTGAACAAAACGAGTATTAATTCTTTAAGCCTAATAATTTTTAAGTTTGTAATATATTCAAGTCGATAATTTTTTTAAGTGGTCGCCACATTAAGAAAGTTCAATTATAAAGATTTTGAATCATTGTGGTTTTTGATAGGGTTTATGAAGGGAATTTTAAGGGACCCGAGAATTTCGTTCCAATTAGTGATAATTGATGCCAACTTAATGCGACATTGTTCAATAAACTTACAGTAGTAGCATGTCGCAAAATTGGTGGCTAAACGATGCAACATCGTGTCCACAACAAATAATGCATCCAAATTATGCATAATTTGGCCTGTAGCCAGAATTTTCACCAGTTAGACGAGGCCCTAATTTTGTGTCCTGGCCTTTACGAATAATAAAATTTGGATAGAATTCACCAATTTCTAATAAGAAACTTTAGTCTATGGCTTAACAAAGGTTAAGGTTTCCTATTCCTTTGATTAAGGAGAAGGTTGGGCACAGGTTGGACACTATTCACAGAGTTAAAGCTACATTTTTATGTACGAAGAATTCGAAGAAACGCAGGAAACGCAGAATTGAAAATTTGCGCTGCTGGGATTAAAATGGCAATTATCATCAGATGGTAAACAACATAAGGTTCAGTGACTGAGTGACTCAGTTGCAGACCATTTGTATTTTCAGGCCGGCCTTTTCGATATAAAGGGGGTCGCATCTATTGTTTGGCAATCTTCCCTGTATAAATTACATGGTAAGGACATAGTGATATTTCTGTGCACGTACGAAGACGATATGAGTCAGCAACTAAAGAGAGGCTCTTCAGTCATGCGTATGCAGCAAAAAAGCACGCATCAATGGGCAGCTTTTGCATCCAAACACGAACACAAACAGGTCTACTTGAGTTAGGCGTAGCACTGGCACTGGCCCTAAACATTACATCTTGATTACATATACGGGAGATCGCTATGTAACTTTTGGTTCAAGGTGAGTTTGCATAAGTCCGAACGGGCTTCCTCAGCAGATAGGCTGGCCAGGCTGCCTGGGTCTAACCAAGCTTAATGGCAAATTTTGCCAAGTGATAGCTCAAACGTTGTGCCAACAACAATCTCATAAAAGTAAGGAGAAGCTTTTTACAACAACAGCAACCTAGTATGATGAAGACTGTCATCAACATCTTCTTCAACATGATCATGATCATGATTATGATCATCATAATCATCATCAGAATCACACAACACCATCATCATCATTCTCCTAATCTTCAACATCACTATCATCATAATCATCATCATCATCATAATCATCATCATCAATAGAATCACTATTATTATCATCATCATCAACATCATCATCATCATCATCTTCACCATCTCATAATGCCAGTCATCTTCATTCGAGGCTGTTTTATCCAGTCGCACATGCGCATCATCTGCGGCATTTATAGCGCACCAGCATAACAGCATTCTTCCTACATAGCGACAAGGTCCCTGTGTTTTAATACTGTAAGAGCCAGAAAATTTCGAATGAGGCTGGCTGTACTTACGTTTTTGCTATTTTATGAACCTGAAATGTTCTTAACCTGTTCTTAGTTCCTCAGGACTTATAGACATTAATTTTTCAGAGATGGTACTAGGTATGTGTAAAGATGCAGCCTGCTTGTTTATATCTTTGTTTGCTTGTTTTTTTACATTTAGAGCATGTTCTCGCTTTGTTCTTAAAATCTGAGCGAAATCCTGGCTCGTGTTCTTATAAAATAGTTTTATAAAAAAAGAGTGTGAGACACCTTCAATATTCATTATGAGATACTCATCTATTCTTAAAAAGAGTGCGGAGGCTGAGAAGCAGAGACAAGCTGATGAGAAAAAAATAGTCGCACTTGATAGTTGCTTTTTCTGATAGTCTGAAGTACTAAAATTGTAGTATTTTACAAAAATCCGCATTTCAAATTGGTGTGTCGCTCCTAGAATTGTTTTTCGCTAGCGTTGTTAATAAATTCGGAGCAACGACAAAGTTATCAGTCTGGGCGCCAGAATTCTGTTTTTGTTTTTCTTGCTTTCGTGTGTGGGTATGATACTACTCTTTCATCTTAAACTGGTTCAATATCTTCATTTTCCATTAGAAAATATCAAAATCACATTATTTTCAACGATGCTCAATTCAAAGATAACAGTTTTTCTTGTCCAACCTTCATGATCAACCATGATCCATTTCTCCCTTCTGACTTGATGGTGTAGATACTTCATGTAGCCCAAGAAAATCATTCATAAATAATAGACTAGACGGTCTTGGACCCTGGAACGATAATTTGGACCAAGAATGGAGGGAAAGCCTTGCTACGGCGTTGCTGTGTAAATAGATCAGCACTGGGGTCAATAAAAATGTGTTTTTAACATGTTTTACACTACATTTTCATATCATCATGGTAATTTTCTGATTCTCTGATAAATGGTCAATAGTTTACTGCAGTAAGAAAACGTTCAGAAAAATTTTAAAAATCAGGTTGTAATGAGTGCCTTAGTCACTTTCCAATCGTGACTGTGAACCTGGAAAGGGTTACTTCTTCTCAAAATATTGTTACACGATTGAAATAAATGACCAGATATCTTTCTTGCAAGCTGAAGTATTGTAGTTGTCAAAAATTGTCGATCTATTTTGATGAAAGAGTTGTTTCTAAATATACGTAAAATTGAGAAAAAATATAGATTACCAAGTGGCAGTAAGTGTTGACTTTCCTTTTAAAAATATATAGCTAGTCAATTATTCAACATGAATATATAGTAATCTTGCTTTCTTGTGCTGCATATTTCATTATGGATGATGAAGAACGCGAAAAACTTATCAAAGAAATGGCAAATATCTTCATCTTGGCTTTCCGAAAAAAAAAGGCCATTCAAAAAAAACGCTGAATGGTGATGACTAGTTCGAGGCTTAGATGCTCTCTAGAGGTAAGTAGAGGAAAGTAAGCTGAATATTTCTAGTGATGTTGATGCCCATAGGGACCGGCTATTATTTATGATTGGGGTGTGGGCTGAAAGGAAAAGGGTGGGTTAAGTAAAAAAAAATTGTCTTATTAGATGGGGTAACAAAAAATTCTTGGATGCAAGAGTACATTCTATCAAAGAACAAGGTTGATTTCATGCTTAAGATGAACAGGTAGAAAACAGTTTCTTAAACTTAATCCTACCAGGGGAAGTGTTTTTCACCCCCTCCCTCAAGGTTTTCTTGTCACTAGTCTGTTGTCTTATGGAATCCAAACCGCCTGTATTTTAGCCTATATCTATTAGCTTCCAAATTGCCAAAACATTTTCAAAAATAGTGACAATAGGTCATGTGACATTGCCTTATTTGGAATGCCGCCATACCGAAACCAGATATAATTGGCTATTTCTTCTAGTTAATCTTGTAAGGTACTCTTAGGTGCCTAATTGCGGGGGGGTCCCAATTAGCGGGGGGAGTGGATTTTGTGTTGACAATTAATTGCCAGGGGAGGCCAAATTAGCAACAGGGTTGGATTTTTGTCGAATTTATGTCAAAGTTCTCCTTCCGCAGACTAAATTTTCATCTTATTTTGTCTATGCAAGACTGGTATCTATTTATTTTGTGATTTTGAATACTCTGATATGAATTTTCAATATGCCTCACTTACGTTAAGTTGAAAAACTTAATAAGCGGGGGGGTCTAATAAGAGTGGGGGGGTGGAAAAATTTTGGAAAATTAATTAGCAGGGGGGACTGCAATTAGGCACCTAAGAGTTATGGGAAATGGTTTCTAAGTAACAACATTTTTGGATTATTATTGAAATTAAAGAAAGTCATTAAGCAATTAAACAGCATTAAATAATTTTAAGGAAGATTCTTTTTTTCACAGAAGAAATTTCTTGAAAGTACAAAGGAAGGATGTCTAGAGAGGGTCGTTTCTGAAGAGCTCGTACAGCTTAATAAGTGATACCAGGTATGCTTGTGTATATGATTGTTATCCATTTTCGTTACAAATACTAAGTTAAACTGGAAAGGACGAAACATTAACAGATTTGCATCGGCCCTTAACGATAGAAAACAAGTTGACTCCGTATTGCTTGACTTCAGTAAAGCTTTCGACAAAGTCTGTCACAGGAAACTTTTAAGCAAGCTCGAGCACTATGGAATAAATGGGAATCTACTTGGATTGATAAAAAGCTTTCTTTTCATGAGGACACAACGTGTTGCCGTAAGAGGAGTCTTTTCTAAGAAATCTCCTGTAGAATCGGGAGTTCCACAAGGAACAGTTTTAGGGCCATTACTATTCCTTGTTTATATTAATGATATACCCCAAGTCGTCAATGCCACCCTTGCACTCTTTGCTGATGATGCTTTTCTGTACAAAAATATATCAGGGGACGAAGATGCCATTGCATTACAAGAGGATCTCAACAACCTCGTCAAATGGGAGAAGAATTAGTCAATGGAATTTCACCCAGACAAGTGTAAATTGCTCCGTGTGACTAACAAACGAAAAACTAAAACTGACGCATCCTACACCATCCACGGTCAAAAACTTAAAATCGTTGAGCATGCCAAATACTTAGGGGTAACAATCACCAAGGACCTGAGCTGGCAGAAACACATCTGTATCACCGCAGCTAAAGCCAATCAAACTCGATTATTTCTTCAGAGAAACCTCACAAAATGCAGTCGTGCTATCAAACTCCAATGCTACAAAACATATGTCCGACCCATCACAGAATATGCTTGCACTGTCTGGAGTCCCCATGGAAACAAGGGTTTGACTGAAAAGATAGAAAGTGTTCAAAGAAAAGCAGCAAGATGGATAGAAAGTAAATGGAAATATACAGACAGTCCGACAAGTATGATCTCCAACCTTAGACTTGCATCACTAGAAAGTAGAAGAAATGCAGCCTGCATTAAAATGTTTTTTAACATCACAAACAGGAACAAATATATTAACGATAGTTGTATTCCCAAACGCCAGCGTTGCAGTAACATTCGCTTTCAACCAATTTATGCAGCACTGAAGTCTTATGAACACTCGTTCTTTCCTTCTTGCGTAAAATTATGGAACAAACTACCATCGAATATAGTGAACTATGTCAACCCGAATGACTTTAATGATGAACTAAACAAATTCTATAGTTTATAAAGATAAAATATTTTAACAAGGACACTCATAGTTTTTATTGTAACTTTTATATTTATTCATTCAAATTTATCAGGTTATTTAATTCATTTACTTTTTAACATTTGCGAGATTAAGTTTGTAAAAACTTTATGCAAATAAATCAATAGAAATAGAAAGCGTATCTTCGTACTTCGTAGGAGGGCAAGCACAAGTGGCGTGAAATCGGATTGACTTCGGATTGTCGTGGAGTAAACCAGGATTAAAGAGTTATTGAGGATTACATGATCGGGATCCATATCCAATCTGTTTTTGTCCGGTTGCTAAGAAATCTTTCTGGGTTTTAGGAAATGTTGGAAAATTTCTAATAAGAACATTCGAAATTATTCTTCCCCTGCCCACGATGATGGTTCTCTTTCTCGCCCCTCTTCGCTAAATTCAATCTTCTTTAGCCTTTTTTTAAATTTTAATAGAATTTTCTTCATTTTAGCCGTTTTTCAAGTCAAATGAGGAAAAGGTGCATTGTACAAACTAATTACTACCTTGCAGTTGTTAATTTTTGACCATTTCTATTTTCTACAAATTTGACGTTTCATCATATTTTGTTCTTTCTTCTACCCATACCAATAACGGCACAAGGCTTTTATTTTTGATCTATATTTTTAGCGTCAGAATATAAAATGTTTGGAAAGATTCTTACGTGCTTTCTTGACACCAGAAGATGCACATGGTGCAATATTAAGATACATCGAATGGAGAGACAAATTTGATGTTGATTCTTTACAAGAAGATGATCCTGAAATTATAAAAGAACATGAAATTGGCAGGGCGTTAATTTTACAAGACAAAGATTCTTATGGAAGACCAATTGTTCTTGTTGAAGCTAGACTGCACAATCCAGCTCATCGTGACATGCATTCTATTACAAACTATACTGTATTCATGCTGGTAATTATTACTTTTCTGTTTTTTTCTTTCCCGCTCATTTTGGCATAGTGATATATTTAACTTTGCATGCTAATTATTTTACAGGAACTGCTTTCTTCGAAATGTAATGAAGAAATAATCGACAATTTTTGTATCATCTTTGATTTAAATGTAAGTCAACTGTTCCAAATGTCGATTTAAATGTTTTTTGATACTTTTTGATAACTTTCAAACTTAGCGTTTTTCCATTCTTTCTGAAGGGATTTTCATTGAAAAACATGGATTATACATATGTGAAAAGACTTATTTGGATTTTACAAAATTGTTATCCAGAACGATTGGGTGTTTGTCTAATCGTCAATTCCCCTTGGGTTTTTTATGGTTGCTGGTCCATCATCAAATTGTGGTAAAATGCATTGAATTCTACTTCAATTTCTACCTTTTTCGATCATTTCATCATTTTTCTAGATGTAATAAGTAATAAATTTCTATTTTAGGCTAAATGAGGTGACTGCAAGCAAAATTATATTCATTCGAAATGAAGAAGACCTGACTGATTTTATTGACGTTAATAAATTACCTAGGAAGATTTTCTAATTACTTAACTGAAAATTAACTAATATTATATCCTTATATTAGATGTACACACATGTTCGTATGTTGAAAGCAGTAAGTGTATCGTATGACAACTTTAGAACTTCGTGAATATTGGTATAACCAAAAAGCCAAAAATCGATAATGTAACATATTATATACCCAAACATTTTAAAAGTGACGTTACACTATAATATTTAAGAATGCGTCGATTTTGATTAACGTCAATGTAAACATGATTTCTAAGAATATTTAAAATCCATAAACTCTACGATTGTGATTGCCTTAGTCTTAATCATTGAAAATGTTACTTAATGGGGGGGGCTTTGGGGGTATCGAAACCCGAAAACGCGGCAGAAAATTGGGACAAACCCGACAACCCGGATGATTTTAGTTTCAACACTTTTTAAAGAATTTTACACTTTGATATCCCTTGTGAGATTTAAAACCAGAAAAAACCGCACATTTTTACTGCAATACCCAAAACTCGAGCTAAAAAAATGGCAAAACCCGTTGCCCGTTAAATATACTTGACCCGAAAACCCACAGAATTTTTTGGAAAAAAACGAAAACCCGAGGGCGAAATCGGCAGAACCCGCAACCCGTGAAATTCCAAAGCCCCCTTCCTTAATGATTAGCCAGCTTTGGTGTAAAAAATTGCCAACCACGTGGGACAGAAACGGTAAACGGGCTGTCCTTTCTTGGAGTGGAGACTGAAAACATCAAATCGAGATTGGCACATGGAAGCAAAGAGGCTACCCCTCGATATATCCCGATCGAAATTCCAACTCATTGAACTTCTTAGACCATTCTTTCTCTCAAAATTTGGG
>JAADKT020067337.1:0-10375 GCA_011763395.2 Chrysaora chesapeakei
ACCTCTTGTCCTCTTGAAATATTAAAAATTTCAGTAACGATTTCTTTACTTTTCATGACATCACACTCCAATAAATCGATGTTAAATTTTTCACGGCAAAAATCAACAGGGCAATTTAAATCAGTGCAGATTTCTTTGTGGTTTTGACATAGAGCATGGAGAAACTTCTTCGAATTGCAATTTGATTTCTTCACACAGCCATCCACATGTTTCAATACCAATTTCATTTTACTGCAATTTGTGCCAAAATTGCATGAATCTGTTTGGCAAATTCTTGCATGTGACAAAGCTGAAAAAGCTTTTTGCATTTTGTTGTTGTGTATGGTTTTCAATTTCATCCATTTTTCAAGAATCTTCGTTTTCATCTTGTCACAATTTGGGATTGGGCAGTTCTCATATAAGTAGACTTTGCAGACTTCAGAATGCTAAAATAGAATTATCGAATCAATTGTTTAATATATAAATAAGTAGCTATATTTGGATAAAAATGGACACATTTTCTCAAATTATATTAAAAGTTTTTTCACCTAACACTCGTAAGAGTAAAAACGTTAGAAACAGGCTGATTCCATCTACTTTTTAAGGCCAAATACATTCCTAGATACGACTCGAAATGCACCAATAAGAAACTTGAAGCAGGGTTGGTATTGTGCTTTCAACACCATTGGGTACCGAAGCGATCTATAGAATTTTGGGGTGCATTCTTGGAGACCTTTTTCTGCGTCTTCTTGTTACTGGAGTGTGGAGTCTTGCGAGAGTGCGAAAGCCTTTTCTTCTCGACAACTCTCAGGAAAATCCGAGACTTCGGAGGCTCCCAATTCTCTTAGAATATTCCGCAGACTTTGCAAAGAAATTTTCGTTTCCAAATCAACTTGTCTAAATTCTTCCGTTTTTCAAGAAAATGTTTTTTGGCGTCTGGAATCCGAAGCCTCCGAAATCTACTTTCTTCAGAATTCAGAAGGTATAAAAAACTAAGTTGAAGGGCAGTGAGAGAAAAACCTCTTTCTTTCAACACAAAGCTCCTAAACAAGAGAGTCTGTTTTCTAACTTGGACTATGACAGTTACAGTAATTTGTTATTGACTGCTTCGCTCTATACTTTGAGCTGATTGGTGTAAACACACAATTCAAATCCAGCTGCACATTTCTGATTGGTGCTTTTCGATCCATATTTGGGTCTGGTAAAATTTACAGTCGGATAGTGAGTTATTTCTTTCATTTTCTGACGTTTCATGCTCTGAAAAGTTTCAAGCGAAAAAACTTTCTTATGTTAGGAAATGTTTATTCCAACTGTTAATCTTTCTTTGTATTGGCCTTTTGGTTCGTACGTAACTTATCTCGATATTTTCTGAAATAGAAAATGGAAGCTCATTTCGAGAAGCCTACCTTTTGAACCATATCATCAAATTTTCGACACTCAGAGCATCCACCATTACTCTTTATCAAGCAGCCTTTCTGATGAATTAAATGTTTCTTCAAACTAATACAATTTATATTTTCACATTTTGTTTTCAAACATGCTACTGAATGTTCTAAATCCCCAGGAACGAATTCAATTTCTTCCATCATCTTATTTTGTAGAGTTATTCCACTTTTTTCTTCTTCATTTATTTTGTTGCTTTTTTCTTTCCCTTCCGATACTAAATTTGCCAACTCTTTCATACTTTCGTTTTGTTTTAAATGTGATGTCTTCTTGTTGCTCAGAGAAAGGTCTGACATTTCTGGAGTCGCACCAAATGCAGATTGATATTCCTCTTGCTCTTTGCATCCATCTTTTAATTTATTTATTTCTTCATTATTTGGAATGCAATTAAGTGTTAATACTTCTTTTTCTTGTTCTTCTTCAATACTTCTTTTTGGTTTATCTATATTTTCGCTCTTTTTGCTTCTTTCTTCGTCTGCTTGAACTTTGCTATTCATAAACTTTTCTTCATTTTCAATTACTTTTTTCTCATCTTTATCATCTTCCAACTTCGCTGTACATTCTTCTTTATCGCCTTCTTTTGAATCGTTATTATCTTCATGAAGTAATCTACTTTTATTAGAAACCAAGCCTTCAACCCTATTTGGCGATTTTTCAGCTTTTTTGGTTGTTTTTCTGCTTTGACTTTGCGGTTTGTTAAGTTTTTCATCATCCTCTATTTCTTTTTCATTTATTTTCATATTTCTCTCTTTGTTTACCATACTTCGCGTCCTTCTTCTTGTTTCCATGTTTTTGTTGAGACTCTTTGCTTACTCTATTTGCTCAACGTTTCTAATAAGATAAGAAAACAAGTTTATTATTGGAAAAAAATCCGCAAAAACTTTTTATTCAAATAAAAATTTTAGCGCGAAATAATTTTCTGATGCTGACGCGAAACATTCTAAATGACGTCACCATTCGACTTGGCCTTGTATCCAACTCGAGGCTGTCTCAATTTGCGGCATGTTCTCTTACAACAACGTGCAAAGTAGGTTTGAAACGTTTGAAATCAATTCATGAAAGCAGAGGGGTGTGACATTTTTCTGTTGGTCTTTTTGGTTTCTATTTGAGATTCAATAAAGGGAAACTCATTTGATGCATGTCAAGAGAATGGTATATCCGTAGCTTTATCGTCAAATGTATTCTGTTCTTCTGCGCACTTATGTATGCTGTCGTTAAACTCAAAAATCATGCAGCAAAAAATGAACATCTGGCTGTAAGTTTTTAGGCCTTACTCAACAAGTCCTATCTAGCACCTGCGTGCTGCGGCCTGCGCAGCATTATTAGAAAGAGGAAGTGAGCTGTCCACTTGAACAAAACATTTTTGGATTATATGATATTTAATGCAATTCATGTTCAATACGAATACAACAATGGGTCAAGAAGCGGGAGACTTCAGTTTAGGAAATTTCACAGACAATGAATTTCTGTACAATTTGAACAAACCAACAAACTCTTTCATTGTGGTTATTATATTTTGTTTCATCGTATTCATTTTTGCAATTTTGCTGTTTTCTTGCTTGAGAACAAAGCTGAAAACAATTTACGCTCCACGATTACTGCTCCTTCAAGAGAAAGTATTCCCTCTTGGGAAACTGCCAAGTTCATTTTTTGCATGGATATCTCCAGCATTTATGGTGAATGATGATGATGTGTTCAGTCATCTTGGTCTGGATGCTCTGATTTACTTGAGATTTCTTAAACTTGCACTTAAAATAACAATCCTTGCTTTGCCTTTTGGGATTGTTATTTTGCTGCCACTAAATGTAAACGGGGGAATGCATTTGAAAGAAGGACTTGATCTGATCAGCATGTCCAACATGAAACAAGAATCAAGGAAATTATGGGCTCATTTCGTTGCTGTTTGGATGTATTCCATTGCTATGCTGTACTTGATTAATAAAGAATGGAAGATATATGTGTTGTATCGACAAGCGTACATGGCCAAAGGATCAGGAAGGCAATATACCTTACTTGTTAGGGATATTCCTTACGAGGTAGAAAGCATTATATCTTTCTTCATTTATGCTCAAACCATGCTCATGTTCTTTGTCAAAGCTTTAGATTTTGCTGTCTTATGGTTTACTTAGTGTCTTTCTCAATATTTATCTTTCAGAACAAAGATGAAGACAAGTTTAGAGACTACGTGGAAAAACTATTCCCAAATCAGGTTTGTTTTTAAATTTTGTTAACAATTTGTGCAACCTTGATCAGACACTAAGCCCCTGTTTACACAAGCAAACATGGATCGGATCTACTTTTGGTACACATAGGCCTTGTGTTTACACACGCGATCCATTTCTGGTCCAAAAACCAACCTACTTTTGGACCACTAGAAAAGCATTTCGGTTTAGATCTGATCTACTTTTGCTTCATGTAAACAGGAGGATCCAATCCAAAACTTATCCACTTTAGATCCTATCCACTTTTCTCATGCAAACATAGTCTAAAATGCATTTAATTGAGCTCAAAGCATCTGTGATCAAGTGTGTTGTTTTGCAGATTCATAGTGTTCAAATAGTTCAAGATCTGAAACAATGGCAATTGCTTATTAAGAAGCATGATAAGCTTGTGAAGAAACGTGAACGTCTTAAGGTAATTATCTTGTTGATTATTTTTATTCTGAATTTTCAGTAAAATATGGTAAATTATTTCTTTTGCTGTCAGTATGAGAGAAATTTTCAAAGTGTTCCCGCTTATGACATTCTGATATTCTGTTACAGGCAAATTACGAAGAACAAGTTGCAGAAAGTAGTAAACATGGCAATTTGATGGAGCCCAAAATTGATCTTGTTGCTGATGAGGAGCAAAAGCTTCAGGTGAGTGAGATCAGATGACTATCAAATTTTATGCATAAGCCTTGCAATGCTCAGATAAAATGTCAGTCAGCCCTTTCTAGTTACAAACTGAATTCCTTTAAATGAAGAAGGAAGGAACAAGATGATTTCTTTGATATGCTAAATTCGTGAAACTAAAATCGTTTTTTGGGTCTTAGGTTTTGCAAGACAAAATAGAAAATGAGCAAATGAAATCACATAAGAATTTGCCATGTGCTTTTGTTTTCTTTAATTCATTATCAACAAGAAGTACAGCATCGCAGATCGTTTGGGATATGTTGATTGGAAATTATAATATCGAAGATGCCCCTGATGCAAGGGAAGTTCAATGGAAAAATTTGGCATTCTCAAAAAACAAAAGGTTTGTAGTAGATTATAGGATTGTATTTATCTTTCTTTTCGATAATTGTGACGCAGAGTCAGGTTAGATTGTTTCTATTAAATGGCTGGCATTTAGCAAAGATTAGTAGATAAAAGAGCATGCTCCGAGAAGTATCTGTAAAAATTTGTTTTCAAGAAAAAGAACAAGCTTGAACAATTATACTTATTTATGTCCATAACTATGCTTTTTGTCGAAAATTTTAGCTTAGTTTTGGCGTTTCTTTTTGTCGATAGTATAAGGCTATAAAGCTTCAAATAGGGTGGAAAAATGATTCATTTTTTGAAAGCAATTTGGAAGTTTTATGCTGCTCAAGTTTTCTAGTGAATATTAGCCCATTAGGATTATTAGCAGCTATCTATATATATGGTAATTCCTTGGTTAGAGTAAGGTTTCCGTATCTACACCTAGTCTTTTATCCATATCTAGATCCTGAACGTTCGATTTCATCATCTTCTTATTCTTAATAATTTTCGTTCATATTCTTATTAAAAAACTTCTTTAGTCGTTCATGAAATTTTGCGTAATCATTTTCAGGACAGCACGCCAAATAATCTCGATGGGAATGGTATTTTGCCTTATTATTCTTTGGGCAATACCAATTACATTTGTTGCTTTGCTGACGAAAGTGAAATCAGTTGCTCAGTTGAAACAAATGAGCTTTCTAAGTCCGTGTAAGTATTTTTAATTATTTCCCATTTTCCAAATTGTAGCACTTATACCCGAGGATGAATTAATAATATTCAGCATAGTAAGGTCAATAGTTTATTCTCATCAAGGTCTTTGGTAGAAGATGTATGTTGATGTAGGCATGGTTTCTTCTAGTGCTCAATGGTTTTGGTCTTTGAAGTTTGTACTCTGAGAAGTGTCAAATGAACGAGCCTTCAGTTCAGTGTGTTTAAGGATATCTTCGCTTGTTATCGTAATTTTTAACCTCTTTTTGTAGCTGTGAAGTCAAGTTCTGCCTTTGGACAAGGATTGCTACAAGGATTGCTTCCCGTTTTGCTGACGCAGCTGTTTTATGCGATATTACCCAGCGTAAGTTGAGCTTCTTTGATTAAAGAATGCTGGTTCTGATTCAAAGTGGTGTCACTGATGCCCCAATTAAACCTTTTATATGCATCTATGTATTCACTAAGTGACGATAATTGCCGATAAATGACAGATGATGACTTGCAATTTGAAGGTGCTGTGGCGTCGTGGTGTAATCCAGCTGACTCGTGGTGCCAACAGGTCAGTGTGGTCAGGGTTCGAGCCCAGCCACGGGTAGCGTCACAGCCAGGGTCCAGGTCTCGATTAGTTAACCTACTGCTCAGATCCTAGCGACTGGCACTAAAACACGATTTCATCTTCACCCTGCAATCTCTGATTCCAGGTTGCGCAAATACAGTTGCTCGTAAAAGAGTGAAGGGAATGCATTTTTGAGGGAACTGCTTGAGTCACTCTGATTAACGTTCTGTTGTTCAACTGTACACCTATGCTAAGCATAGAAGCCTATATCTGGCGAAGCAACATGTGCTTATCAACTCTCAAAAATGTTCATCAATGTTTACTGCTCTAATCTTTTTATTATTTTTGTAGATTTTGCGTGTTGTTGGCAGTTTCAAAGGCCTGATTTCAAAATCTCAAATTGAAAAGTTTGTCTTTCAAAGTTTTACTCTGTTTCTGGTAAATTGCATTGTTTTTCTTTGATTTATTGTTCTATTGTTGTGTAACTTGATGAAATCTTTGAGTGAAGTGAACAACTCTTCTGCATCTACTTCAGTTAATTTGATAAGAAGGTTCCAATCTTCCTTTGTACTTATTTATAACTTATAATTATTGATTTGATACTGTGATACTAACTTCTGATTTATTGTTTTGATTAGGTCGTGAATACATTCTTTGTTTTCATCACTGCTGGATCGTTCTTTTCAAAGTCAGAGCAGATCGTAAATGCACCGTACAATATCACAAAAGAATTGGCTGTTTCGTTACCAAGCCAAGCGAATTTCTATCTGAATTATGTTTGTTTTTTGGCATTTGTTGGGACTTGCATGGAATTGACTCGATTTTTCCAAATGATTTATATTCGCATCAAATCCCTGTAAGATTTCAACATCAATTGTTTTTATTTTCATTCTTTAACACTTTCTATATTTGTCGTAACTACTAAATCTCTAAAATTAACCCTAACAAATAAAATTTATTCCTTTTAGCCGTGCAAAAACACCAAGGGAACGTTTAGAAGCCTGGAAACCAGAGCCGCCACCGTATGCTAAACTGGTAAATTGCTTAACTTTTGATAAAGTTTTCTTTACATTTCTTCAACCATGTAGAGCTGGAAAAATAGCAAACGGGGTCTCTAGGAGGGGTCTCTATTGACAAATCCAAAACAAAAAGAATACAATACAAAACATGTAAAGCATTGCAATTGTCTCGCAATAAATAGAGGGGCTATTGGTAAGCAACAAGCAAAACACAATGCAAAAATAGTTGTACAAAGTTGCATCAGAAATCTTAACTTATGTTTACAAATAATTGACGAGCAATGTTTTGTGACGTGGTCGATCTTTCAAACATTGCTTGATGCGCAAATTTCAAATGTTTGACAAGCAATGTTTGATCATTTGGCCAATGCCTAACGAGTTAACTGTTTCTCTTTTCTTTTTACAGCTTTCCAATGATCTTCTGGTTCTACTGATTGGAATGTCCTATTCTGTTCTTTCACCAATCATCATTCCCGCTGTTTTTGTCTATTTTGGATTTACATATATTGTTTGGGTTTATCAGTTACTTCATGTATACATTCCTGATCATGACCTTGGAGGCAAACTTTGGCCAAGTATCTCATCAAGGTATGAACTGCCTTTTTAGCTCTTATTTTATTCCCTTGAAGATATTAATATTATTAGATATTTGTGGTAGGTACTCAATCCATTTTCGAGTTGTGTCGGTATTATTAGATGATTCAAGAAGTGTAGTCTCTTTCTCAAGTTCAGAAAATAGACAAAGTATTGTCAACCTATCTTCGATACATGTCAGGCTTAGATTCAGGAAGGCAATCATTAAGGTATCAGTTTTCATGAGAACTCAGGAAGACGTTGAAATTGTCGAGACCCTAATAATTTCCCTCCTAAATTTATGCCTGTCATGTATCAAAGATACGTAGACGATACGTTTTGTCTAAACCTTAACCTCACCATGCTGATAAGTTGCTACATTATCTTCTTAAGTGATTTTTGAAAACATTATTGATTGCATCCCTTGAATCAGCGTTACTCTAGAATGTCCCCCCCCCCTCTAGGACCAAATAAAAGCTTAACAAAGCTAATGTTATGTGTTATGGCAGGATTTTCTTTTCAGTATGGTGATTCTCAGCGCTAGTAGTAATAGAAAGTTGAAGTTTAAGTTGAACATCTACATTACAACTTATGTCAACATTTTGTAGCATCAATACAACATATTTCTATTTTAATGTATTATTCTGTGGTGTTCTTTTTAGTATGATTGTTGGTGCACTGATCTTCCAGCTGCTTATGATTGGTGTTTTCTCACTTAAAAAAGCAATTTTGATCACCATCTGCCTTGCACCACTTCCAATCTTAACTCTTATTTGCTGGAGATATATGTTCGTTAAATACGACAGAGTTGGCATGCATCTATCTCTGCGGGAAAGTCGTTGCACCCGGGATGCTGATCGACAGTTTCTTCAGGTAAAATATCTCTTGACGTTATTTCAAGAATTCTATCTTTTGATATTCATTTTGGGTATCATAAAGTAGTCTTAAGATTTTGCTAAGCTAGGAGACATGTCGCACACGACATTGAAATCGGTGTGTCTCCAAGAATGACTAAACATGCGAGTGACAAGCGAACAACATGCCCCCCGATTCGATGAGACAAGAAATGTCTCTGTTGTCTCCCAGAAACATTTGCGTGTCTTTCGGATCGAGGGGACATGTCACGCATGACAATGTCGCAAACGACATGTCTCCTTGTTTAGCCAGGCCTATAGGTTTATAAGTGTGGATTGTGATTGATGTTCAAAAGTGAATTAAACGTCCGCTTGATTTAACCATTGTTTTGTATTGTGTTATAATAGTTTCATTATCTCTTTAGAATCTGGCAAACAGTTATAAACTGAACCACTCGTATCCTGGGGTGTATGAAGTGAGCAGGCAACCAGAATTGGAAGAAATTGATAACACAGAATATCAACCAATCATTGAGGACGATGGCAGAGAATTACGTCACAGTAATTATCCAACCACGTATGACACTGTAGCCAGTGGTAAATAAAAATCAACGTTTGTCCAAAGTCCAGCATTACTTTGGAGCTTTGGCAAATTGTTGGAACATTTTTGGACCTTTGGACGTTTTCGGAAATTTTGGGACGTCTATGGACGTTTTGGAGGCTTGTGGGACATAGTGGGACATTTAGGGACGCTTTTGGACGCTTTATGACATTTTTGAACATGCATTAGAGAGAAGTACAGGACTTGATAAACAAATGTTTCCTGTGATTCTCGCTAAAGATTAATTTGTAAAGATTGTATCGCAAAGCCTTGCAGGCTTTCCTATGTGGCTTTGATTTCAAGGTAGACAATCGCTGAATATGGTTTCAGAATAGTGGTAATAAGATGCTGTGCTGCAATGAAATTATGTTAATGCTATTTAGCTGTGCAATGTTACATTTGCTTTCTTGGGTTCTTGCTGTAATGAGACATATCTAGAATTTTGCTGAAAATGATCTTTCGCTGAAGTACGATATATATTTAAAAACTTTTCGCAGCTGTTGATTAATATCACAGATACAAAGTTACAAAGTTTGATAGCGAGACGTTTAACCTAACATTTTTACTAGTGAGATGCCAGAGAACTATTGCTATATCGAAATCTGCATTTCAGGCAACTCACAGGTGTTCGTTTATTTGCTATTCAAATAACAACAAACAAATTAGTTTGCTTTGCTTTTAAAGATCAGTTTTTATTCAGCAGAATATCTTACAGATAATCTTTCAGGTCACTTTATGATTCGTTGCCCTTCTTCAACGATGACTACACTGGGTTTGCGCTTGCGAAATCAAGTAAGTAATATTTTCTATATTTCCGTATTTCAATCTAACTTGTTATGCTCCAAATTTCAAAATGCGAGAAATAGCGGGAACATCTTCGGACATACTTAAAAAGCTTTTTCGCCCTACACTCTTCAGAGTATAAACATTAGAAAAGTCCGAGACAATTGACTAAGGCGGAATTTATACCGTAGTTAATTGTTTCCGTCTGTTTTCTGAAGTTTAAACTCTGAGGAGTGTATGAGAAAAAGAGCTAAGTGTGCCCAAAGGTGTTGCTGATATTTCTCGCAATTTTGTTCGATTAGTAATTTTTACTGAGAACATTAAAATCCTCGTATTTTTATCTGAATCAAACGCATAATCAAAGACTTTTCAATTTTATCCAACTGTAGAAACTTTCATACTTTAATAGATTTGATCAGATAGCTTAGAGCAGCCTTTGGTAAAGCCATTTAGCGTAGCATTTATGATATATCAGAGCGGAGATCTCAATTGAAGCAAAATGAATTGATGCGGGTGGTTGCATTGATTTCGTATAGGATGTCATGCTTCGTAGCAAAAATTTCTTCAGCGACGATTATCAATGTTTACAGAGTTCTTTCAATATTGTTGCTTTTATTGCAGAAAACCTCCCCGTTATT
>JAADKT020067448.1:0-10373 GCA_011763395.2 Chrysaora chesapeakei
TAAAGAACATGAAACGTTGGAAAAACAGCATTTGTTAAGCATATCGATAAACATTTATTCAGTTGTAATAACAAAAAAATCTGTATGTATAAAAAAAGTAGTGTTCAGAAATATAAGAACCAGTGTCTTTATTTTCCTTCAATTCTGATGCTAAATTTTGATACAATAAAGTAATGAATAGATCATTTTTTCTGAATCAAGTTCTTGCAGAGTAGGTTGACTTGGAAAAAGAGAGTGGCAGATTCTTGAAGTCGCTTCTCCTGGCAATAAATAGGCGCCGAAGATCCTGTGCTGGACCGGACCGAACTTTGATCGGATAATCGGACATGATCGGAACGGAACGGAAATCGGAACTTTCGGATAGCCTCGATGTGAAACAGAATTTATTGCCATAGTAACAAATGGGCACTCAATTTCAATTGATAACACTGATTGCTCATTTTGGTTTTATTTATTCTGATTAGGGACTTTTTTACGGTTTTTGTGCTTTGATTTTTTTTAAATATAGCTCGAACTCAGCCAGCTGGATGCCACTAAAAATTGGTAAGATTTCTTTCTTGATTTTTGCCAAAACTGTTTTTAGAAATGGCTAGAGGGCTAGATTGCTTAGCTCCTAGCTCGGCTGGCTAGACTAAAATTTTCAATTCGCCAGTCATATGCAAAAAATTTTCTTAAATTTTAGATTGCAAAAGTAAATGTTTGCAGTACATTGTCATTTGAAATGGAAGAAAAATTGTAGATTATAATGGCTAACATGTTATTGAGTCCGACAATTGGAAGCTACAGTGGGCTGCAATCAAGTCTTGCTGATGTTGAAGAAACACAGAGAAAACCCTCCAGCAGAGAATGGTCATGTTACTCCAAACAAAAATCACCAAAGAAAGAGAAGAAGATGATATCACCAATATTACGAGAATCTGTAAAAGAACCAAACAACAGACCGATGTCTCGCTCCATCACAAGCCCAGAAATCGTTCTGAGAAAAAGATCTCCAAGATCTGATACTGACTTAAATTTGTCATTCACAAGACGGTCTTATGACCAAGCTGGATACAATGGTAACTATCATACCAGGGTGCATTACATGCTACTGCCATGCAGAAGAATTCACCATCAAAATTTGAGGCAGTTGCGTACCCAAGGAGGGGAATAGGGGGTGAGGACCCCCCACTTTTCTAGAATATGGTCCATGTGATTTGTCAAAAAATGTTGTAACACTCATGGGGGGGGGGCAAAAAGGGTATTTTCCCAAATCTGCGAGAGTTTGACGGGTGTGGTTTGAAAAATGTTTTCACAGACCCCGCCACTACTTTGGAACTGAATACGCTGAAGAGGAGCTGGGGGGCTTGTGCCCCTGCCCCAAATCTTCTTCCGAATCTTATGTCTGCCCCTTTTATGCTTGAGAAGTGCCCTGTTTTTTTGCTACAAACTGGTCTTTGAATTTGATTTTAATTGCAACAAACTTGAAGTAAGTGTGGAACAAGCCCTTTTTGTAAGTTATTATCAACGGGATTATCAACAATAGACTAATGTATGAATAGACTAATGGTCCAATGCCCTAATCCAATCCTAATTTTTAATTCTCATATAGTGTGAGAGAAGCAGTTATTTGTTGAGTGTTTATTAGTTTCAAGTATTAACCTTAGAATATTATTAAATTTTTCTCTTTCAGGGTCTTCTGGATCAGACGGAGTGGTTGGCATTGTTCAAGCTGAAAATATTCTAAGGGAAAAAATCAGAAGACGATACACTGATATAAGGGATGTAAGTGCAAGCAATTTCAATTTAGTGTAACCTTGGGATTATACATAGGGGTCATTCAGACATTCATAATCATTCAATTTTGACCCTCCCTTTCGGCAATGCTCAGCTATAGAAATCATAACATAAGAAATTAAAGCTCTAAAAAGATTGAAGGACACCTCTCTCCCTACAACCATTATGCAACACTTGAATGACCCAGATGCCATTTTCCAACATTAATTAACGTAGTACCGCTTTTTTCTTTCAGGCATTTCAAACTCTGGATTTGCATAAATCTTGCACAGTTAGTGCAGGAGACTTTAGAAGGGTCATTCATGCTTTTTGCTTGCAACTATCTGAAGAACAGTTCAATCATCTACTAGTAAAGGTAAAGAAATAAATGAGTATCAAGCTTGAAACATCAATAAGTGCCAAAGCTATGCTATACGTCCTTCGTTACAATCAATTTCTGTTCTCCCTAAAGCTGGCTGAAGACTCCAGGGTACTTGAAATTTTATGGGGTGTTTCCCCCAAGATTTTACAAACCAACCCACCTTTAAGGTATTGTTTTACACATTCAGCCATCAAGTTTTATGATTTAAGTATGCATCTGTGTACCAAATGTTAAGGAAATTGAGGGTCACATACCTGTCATTAGGGAGAATCCCCCCTGGGGCTGCAGACAGCCCTTTGATCAGACCTACATATTGTCTAAGATAACATAAAACATGCTCAATGTCGTGTATTGACCATTTTTATTGTTTTCCGATCTTTCTGGCCGTTTGAAGGAGTACCCTTGCTTTCTTTTATGGTTCTCATGCACCATAGATAACCTTCACTCCACCCACGCCATTGTCTAATGAGCTAAAGTAATAAACATTGTTCAATTCTGTTATTAATAATATCCTCTAATTTTTTGTTTTATCTTTAGATTGGAGCAAAGAAAGACAGCACGATTAATTACATCTCATTTCTAGAGAAGTTTCGAACTGGACCAATTTTTATGTCTGATACACAGCGCTCTATAAGTTCCCCTCCTAGGTAAGTTTATTGCTTTGAGTCTTCAAAATTGCGATAAACAGCGGAATCGTAGGGAACACTATAAGCTATAATCTTTTTTGTCTGACACTCTTCAGAGACCTCAGAATAAAAATGTCAGAAACAAACTGAGACAATTGACTAAGGTTGGCTTTGTACTCAGATGCGAAACAAACTGACTAATAAGAAAAGTTAAGCTGAATCCGTATTAAGTTTTCAACACCAATCAGGTTGCTAAATACAGCGGGAAGACTAGTAGAAGTAATTTAAACGTCCAAGTGCTTAAATTAAGTCTTTTTGCATCCGTTAGGGACTGATTTTTCAGCGACTGTCATCGTTAGAACTCATTTTTGCGTAATACTTTACTCACAAGCTTCAAAAAGATCTAAAAGGAACTTAGAATCCTTTTCGGGATTTGAGCTCTTTTATGGATTATGGATCTGATATTGTATCAATTTATCCAGCTTTCAAATTAAAAGCAGCTTAAATCTTAAAACAAAACTGTCAGATTCAAAAAAGGTGGGCGAAACAGAAGGCACTAGTAGCTTAGTGTTCTAGCATTATAGCTACGGTTGCGATTTCTCACAAGCAAGTACTTACAACAATACTAATTTCGGCTGCCCTAGAAAACAAAGGTTAACGTAAGAAATCTATTAAGAAATATCAGATCGGAAAGAAAAGAACACACAAATCAAATGTAAAGGAAGGACTTTTTGAAACGTGTCTTCACGAAAGGTTCGGTTTTTGTGCATTTGAAAACACACCACAGTATAGAAAACTTTGGTGAATTGCCGTGCTAACATGTTGTACCAGATTGAATCTCGTGCTTCAGAATCGATAAGTGCCAAATATAATATCCCTTTGTAGCACCTCTTTGGCAATTATTGACAGACATGCTTTTTTACTGTAGAACTGGCGAGCAACGTCAAGAATCTTTCGAGGAATTGGAGAGCCGGCTAAGAATCAGGGTACAAAAATGTTTTTAGTTATTTGCCTTTTATAACTGACAGACATGGCTTGCCAGGGATGAGATATGGTATGGCGTTTCCGAAAGATCAACTTATCCAATTTGTCCATTTCGACTGTACCCTAAAACTACTTTTCCTTACAAAGGCAGCAAGTTCTCGACAAATGAGTATATGTCAGATGAATGGAGTTTCATGTAACGTATTTTATAGGCAGAATTATAAACAGAAAAGGTTATAAACTTTGGTTGACTCATTTTCGAATAAAGAGAAACTACTGCACCTAATTGAGAAAGCAGATTAATCCCAGCGCCAGCACTTTGGTTATTTTTCTGACATCATGCTTGTCCGCTATTTCTCCGAGAAGAGACACTGGAAAGGGGTACTAATTCAAATATTGTCTAAGGAAATAGAAATCAAAAAAGGGATCTTTTGGGGAAAATTGTCAGTGACTCCAAGGAATAGGGTTACAAATAAAGCATTGACTTTAGCAAAGTGCACTATATTCAGTTACAGCATATTTCTTTTTTGTTCAACTTACCTATTAATCGAAGTCCAATTCAGGCTGAACACCGTTCAGTGTTGGATTGGATTACATGACTGTTTCAGGGATGTCAGAGAATGCACAGAAAAAGGGGGTTATATTTCTCCTGAGAGTCAGAGAAACGGGGACAATTTCATAGATTTTGTCATAGATAAGGGGTAGAAATTAGATTCTATGAACAAGGATGAGGTATAGTGGGTAACACGAGTGCAAGTGCCGAGTGTGTGATGGTGTTGTTTTAATATTATAATTTCTCATGATCTGTTGTGATCTTCGTTTCGTTGTTCATCTCTTCTCAAATCAGTTTTGATGATCCTTTTTTTCTCTTAGCTCAATTCAAGTTTGTTGAATTTCTTGAAAGCCGTTCGATTATTCGACTATAACCGAGATGGCCATATCCAAAGAAATGAATTGAGGAGAGTGCTTGAAAGCTGCTGTTTCAAAATATCCGACTTTTACTTCGAAAAGTAAGATTTTTAATATATGTACATTTGAAGCCTGGGCCTTCCAACATTGTCTCTTGATTTAATCATATCTCTATGTTAAACTGAGTAAATTTTGTTATCAACGCAATCATGTTCGCAAGTATGTAGTTTTGTTGTAGTGTAAATAAAGGGGCTTATCAATCGCGATTTTTATGAATCTGGGCTTTAAAAGGTCACTTCTTAGAATAACCGTGCTGCTTTCTTTTTCTTATAGATTGCTACAAAAATATGATATCACACGAAATAATCACAGTATTGAATACATGGACTTTCTGAAAAGACTTGGAGTCGATTTGCGTTCACGAGAGCAGCAACAGCCTCGAAAGCAACATTGTAAGTTTGCCCCAGGGGGCTTATTCAATTTCTAAGCACTGCAAGTGGGGCTCAAAACAGATGGGGGCTTATAAGAGAGAAAGGGCTTGTTTAAAACCCAACCTCATCAAAAAAGAACCTTTTATTTTTTCTGTATTGCATTACAATATTCCTAAATGCTTGCGTTAGTTTTCACATTCTTTATAGGAAATTTGGGGGAAGCCCGGGGGAGCGTAACATTTTCAGGAAAATGTTGCTGCTAATTTCGCAATTCCGTTGAAATCTGGGCAGAGCCATTGCTTCTTGTTGCATGACCATTGAGTGGTCTACCTGTGTTCCAGCATCTTCAATCCTCGGCTGGTTTACCTGTGATATTCTGTGCTTGAAACTACACTAGTGGACTATTTTTATAACAAATAATTCTCCTGATTCTTCATGTGGCTCAGTGGTCTAATGGTATGATTCTCGCTTTGGGTGCGAGAGGCTCCGGGTTCGATTCCCGGCTGAGCCCCGTTTTTGCTTTTTTTGTTTGCTAGTTTCAGTCATGGAAATGGCTTTTTAGATGTCAAGTGTAAGTGTTTACTGCAATCCATTTCAGATCTTCGTTCAGCCGTTTATCTGCCTCTAAGAGTCTTACAATAAGCAGAAGAATAAAAATTTGACTTATAATAAAACGTCACGATGGCTTTAAAACATCAACAACTGCATAATTCCAGCAAATAACAAAAATTTGATTTTAAAGGCCTTTAAAAGGCCCTTTTATATTCTAATTTTTCTCTTTTATTACTCGTTATTTTTATCAAAAGAATACCTACAGTACTTAAGTAAAAGAAAGAAAAATATATAATGAATCTAATAAATAAATAAGAAATTAGGTAAAGGTAGGCCTATAAGCATAAGTACTGCAAGTTAGTAGGAAATAATCATAATTTATTTATTAATTTATTAGTCTCTTTGCTTATTTCCTTATTGTCCCTATTCATTCACTTACTCATTCATTCATTTATTTATTTAACATACATTTCCTGAATTTCCCTGTTAAATTATATTTACACTCTTGTATTCACATTTATATCGCAGTAGTTTAGTAAGCAACCTAACTTAATACCTAACTAAAAAATAGATATTTAAAGCAAGAGTGTAATAAATTTAAAACAAAAAATAGTTTGGGAACCAGGCTGTAGCGCACGCTTTAGCGTTTCCACATACTGTATACCGTATGTTTGTTTTTTTTTTATAAACAAGAAATCTAGGCCAAAATGGCCTCTAACCTGATAACAATTATAGTGTATAATACAAAATATCTAAAAAAAACTAAACTACCGACACTAAATACTACATAAGAAAGTAAATAAATTGTGCTCAGCCGGATGCAGTTTTTCCCAAGTTGATAATTACTGCCTAAACCTCTCTACACACATGAAAGAATAAATTCAGCACGTTTGATTGGGTGATAATCTTTGCTATACAATTCTTTACTACAGTACAATTTGTTTTATTTTGTGGCAATCAAACATTGTTTCAAAGTGCAAATTGCCATTCAAAGTAAGAAGACTTCCAATTCTTTTAACGTAAAAACACAACCACCTTTGGAGACTTTCTGTTTGGTTAATTACCATAGCGATCATAGGGCGCTTGATGTTTCCTACCTTATGATATTTTTCTATCAAAACTATTCTCTTGCTGTGAGCCATTCTTGTTCCGTGATGTTACTTTTATCAAAACTCTGTGGATGATCTTTGATTGAAGCTTTGTCTACATAAACATGTGGTCAACTCTTATTATGGCCTTATTATCTCAATCAGGAAAATTCTAATGCAAAAGACTGGTATGGTTTTCTTAGGATTTCACAGTATTTTCTGACAATCATGCGTGGGAATGACAAGACCATAAACACGACTCCTGCTTTCGCCTTTTGAACGGAGAGATGTTCATTCGATTTGAAAAGCTCATGTAAAACCGACGAGCACAAAACAAGCAAAATTGATATAGATTGGAAAAGTGCAGGGCTACTTGAAGACTGAAGTTAGGAAAATTGCTGATATTATTAAGATTAGACCTCATGGCAAAAGGAACACAAGTTTGTTGAAGAAAACACTATTTGGTTTCTAGTTATTAGGTGTCTTTTGGATGTTCTGCCCTTTCATATCAACTAAAGTTATTTAATGTTGCTCTGCATATGCTGGTATCTACTGGGAATTTTTTCTCAAGTCTAACGTTGGTTTATCAGTGAGTTTTGGTGGTTTTCGAAACAGATAGAATTCGACATATACCTTACGTGCAATATAGTATTGCTTTATCTGGTACCTGGCATTGCAGTTTCTGCGCGAGGCAGCGTCTTGCACTCTTTACCAAACTGCCAAATGTTTACCTGAGGTGCCTGTTGCCGTGGTGATAGTAAGTTTTTTTTCTGGCGGTGGCGAGTAAGTTGTGATCATAGTTAATTGTGGATACAGATTCCAAACTCGCAGCATCAAGATTCTACAAAAGTCGTGTCGAAGAGCATTTAAAGTTACAGACTTTTTGCCTCTAGCAAATATATATACGTATTTTAAAAACTATAAAAATTGCTCATATCTTATGCACAATTAAAGACTTCTAATCCATCATCGTCACGAGCTTCAAAGAGAATTTCACGAGCTTTTCACACGTGTGGCTATTAACCATTCGAATTGGTTATCCGATTGTTCTGGGTAGCAAAAGTCTGCAATAAAGTGTTAGGTTGAGGCCTGTGCTTTGTATTTTAATGTACTTGCTTGGATTATTCTAGTGGTTACTCTAACACCTGAAGTCGTTACGTATATTGCATTGGGATACCATAGCAACACGTTAACAAAAACCGAGAAAGAGAAAGTCATAAAAAGCACCTCTTTCAAAGACAGCAGCTTATTTCACCTGCAGCTTATATATTTTGAAGGAAATTCAGATTTCTTATCAAGAGTGAGAGAGAAGAAGAATAGATGAATTAATTCCTGAAGTTTTATCAACATTATATTGTATGTCTTGCGAACATATATATATATCTATAGTGAGATATATGTACTTGAAGTCCTGTCAGCAATTTTATCAGTCGCTGTTCTTCAAAGGATTTCGAAGTCTTGTAGTCTACCCGAGTGCCCGGTGCTCGTAAAGTAGCTACGCTGGTGAATTGGAATATTGGAAGATCAGCTCACTCTGTTCTCAGTTATCGCCAAGAAAGCAAGAAATACAGCCTACTGTCAACTCATTTATAACGTTTGCAGTTGTATCTAGTTTTGCATTTATAACACTGCGTTTCAAGCATTGATACATAAGGAATAAGGATAAGACAAAACAACGCATCATGCCTACTTCAAAGACTTCATCTTTCAAGTCCACGCACAAGAGATACTCAGAAAGAAACATTCTCAACTTGAATCGCTCCCTCGATTCAAAAAAGAACATCTATACGACCAGCTATAATGAGAACTTTGGTAAGAAAAAAGGCGCCTCTTGGAGTGCAGGCTCGATGAAATATCCCGTCATTCCACCGATCACTCAAAGAAATGACCAGGCTAGTAGTAGTCTGAAAGGAAAAAGGAACATATCTAAATCTGAAAGCGCATTGAATTCCTTCAGTTATGACGATAGTGTATTTTCTTCATCGCAAGGGTCATGTAAGTATCCCTAAGGCTCTTGCCAAGTGATCAAACATTGCTTATCAAACATTTGAAATTTGCTCCCATGAAGCGATGTTTGAAGGTTTGGACACATCACAAAACATTGCTAGAAAAGCAATAATTAGCAAAATTTGTTTCCAGTCCAAAAACCTTTCATCAAAACCTTGCACGAAACCAAATTGCGGACCAGCAATGTTTTTGCAATCTTTGAAACTATTTTCTTGATTGGCAAATCTAAAATCAATGTCTGTCAAACAATGTTTGATTTTTTGGGCAGCGCCTAAGTCAAGTTATAATCACCAAGCTCGTTGGTACTTTAGTTGTCATGGTTTCTTTCAATCACCTGATCTAATGCACCCAAAATCTGACCCAAACCTTCCCCCTATGTGTAGAATGTATAATCCTATACGTATCAGTTTAATCAAAGCATTTCAGAAACAGCTGCTTATTAGTCTTTAGGCATTTTTCGTGTAGCCTGCGTTTCGTGAAGATTTTGTGAGAATAAAATCTGGATTTAAAAAGTGAAAAATGGGTTAGCTATAACAGCGTAACTTGTTTAATGCGTTATAGCCGAAGCACGTTATAGCAAGATTAATTAACTATTTGTTTTATTTTTGCAGTTAATAGGCTCTAATGCATCGTTTCATTTCAGCCTTTTATTGTTTGAGTCATTTCAGCTCTTTAGCTGTGGCGTCGTGGTCTAATCCAGCATGACTCGTTATGTCAGAAGCTCATCGAGGTCGGGGTTCGAGTCCTTGCTACGGTAGCGTCACAGCCAGGGTCGAGGTCTCGATTAGTTCACCTATTACTGAGATCCTAGCGACTGGCGCTAAATCACCATTTCACCTTCACCACCTTCGTCTTACTGTGTCCTATTGACTAACGTTACGTTATTCTAGTTGATTTGTCATTATTTTCTTCTAGTATTTCTTGATCGACCATCTAAGAGTAGAGAGCAAGAGACACTTTCTTCCTTTTCTGGGAATTCTGATTCTCTCGTTGGACTTACGTTGCCACAGGTGGAGAAAAAGTTCAGAGAGAAGGTTCATCACGAATCTAGTTGTATATTGACAATATTTTATATTCATCATTCACGCATATGTAGGTAGTTTGAGTTTTATTGCAAAAGCCTTTTCATGAAGAATACACCCGAGGGGGGGGGCGGGTATACTTGATCCTAAAATGCACTGGGATGCCCACGAATTTTAAGCAACCCACCGTTAAGGTATTGTCAAAGCCATCCAGTTTCTTTATTTGAGAATGCATATTTTGTATCAAATGTAAAGGAAATTTGATTCTGTAGCCACTTTCTTAGGTATTTTCTGCATAAATTCCCACTTGTAAGGAATTTTTGAACAAAACCCACCCATATGAGGGACACATACCCATCGACCTAAATAAGGCAGTGCCCCCCCCCCCTGAGAGTGCACTCATGAAGAAACTTGCTTCAAAACCTATGTATTAAGGCAAGGTTAAGTTTCGTCAATTTTTGTATTAATTCTAGTAGCACAGTTTAAACATTTTCAGGAATAAGGTTTCTAGAGTTTCTTATACGTGGGATCTTAAAAAAATGAATATGCATAGAAGTGTTGCTTTACATGAATGGCAAAGTTGTTTACTGTACTATATACGTTGCTTAATGTACTAA
>JAADKT020067559.1:0-10371 GCA_011763395.2 Chrysaora chesapeakei
AGAGAGCCAACGACGTTTCCACTGAGCTATAGAGCTCAATGAAATCGCCGAGTAACTCTCTGAGTCATACAGCCCAAAGCTTAAAGAAATATAACAAAGTAAAAGAGATGATTGACGCTTCAAGCAATCAGCTACATACCGTTTTCCTACATTTACCCTTTTATCAAGGCTCATCAGTACAACTTGGCTGACTGAAAACCTTAGCCCAATGTTTTGGCTGCTCGCAATCTCAGCTAACGTTGCATTTTCTAAGGTTGTCTCCCTCAGACTAATATAATGTCCTTTTTTATAAGGGATGGGCAAAGAAGGATGGTACATTACAAAGAATCTCGTTGCTGAACTGACAATTCTTGGGGCTGGATATTTTACAAGAATACCTTCGCTTCAGGTATTCACGTTGTTTCTTTTCTTCATTTCGCTATCAATTGTCATAAAATGTATGCCCCAAAAATAAAATAAACGGATGGTCACATAATCCGTGATATAATTTCTATGTCTTTTTTTCTCCCAGGAGTTTTGCACATTCGCTTATGTTGGAGTGCTTTCAGATTTCTTTATTCAAATGGTATTTTTTGCCCCAGTACTGTCTGTCGATATCAGGAGAGCCGAGGTAAAACCATAGACTTATCACATTCGTTGTAGTATACGCTCCTCCATACTCCACCA
This sequence comes from Chrysaora chesapeakei, assembly GCA_011763395.2. Taxonomy (NCBI): domain Eukaryota; kingdom Metazoa; phylum Cnidaria; class Scyphozoa; order Semaeostomeae; family Pelagiidae; genus Chrysaora; species Chrysaora chesapeakei. The sequence continues at coordinate 667 of JAADKT020067559.1, forward strand.
CCCCGCTCCAACTGTATGTTGCTGTAGTTCTTAGAAGATGTTTCCGAAAGAGTGGGAGGAAGGTAATAAGTCTAGTAAAACCATGCTACCCCATCTCTATATTGTACTAAAGCCCTGGCGAAACGATAAAACATTTCAACTTTTCTTTACAACAAATGATGGCAGTGTCCAAAAACATTGCTCGTCTAAAATGCTGGAATAACGAACTTATTGCTAATGCGCAACCACGAAAATGTTGCTAAGTGCTGAAATGTAGCAAATTGTTAAGTTTGACAATAACAAAAGAAATGTTTGGCAAGCAATGTTGAAAAGGCGGTCCAACAATCAAACATTGCAAAAGTAAGCAAGATTTGTTGCTTAAACTTTCATTTTATTATGCATTTTGTTTCTGTTTCTTTTCTTATTTTTGGAATAATTTTCACCTATTGATGACGCTGTACCCCTGCCTGTACCCCTCTGCCTCTACTTTTTTTGGTTTAAGCTCAAGTAGTATTTGATATAGCAGAAAAACGACCAAATCTCAGAATGTTTCTTTTCACTCATTTTTTTACATTGGTTTTACAATAGCTTTACATAATTAATGCTGCAGCTAATAAATACCAGCCTACTAAAGCAATACAATTACAAAGTTAAAAATTTAACAACAAGTAAAGGGTGTCTAATTAATTTACGCCACAAGCTACACACAAGCAGTAGCAACAAAACAACATTAAGAAATCAAATTAGGATATAGATTCAAGAAAGTTAAAATAAATTATTAGATGGAAAACGTGAATGTTACACTTTTGACTGTTAAAAATAACCAATGTTTGCAATATATTCCGTGCAAAGCTTACAGTTGCATAATTTTGCATAATGTTAACACGGTTGTTATAAAAAGCCTTCTATACATTTTCATGTGTTGCATGCCTTTACTTCAGATTTGCCATTTGGAACAAATAACCATTGGTCAGGACTTTGCCGTTGGATTCAACCTCATGCAGAAAACAGCGCTTACTCTGGGTGAGATTTTGCCTGGCCCCGTTTACACGAGACCGGTTCACTTTTGATCCGTATAAAAAGTGATACGGATCGGTTGCGTTTATACGGAGCCGCACTACTTATGTTACTGATAGGCTTTCCGTTTACACAAGTGCGGATTCGCATGAAATAGAGGCCTAACTAACGAAGTGTGGCTGAAATTCGAAAAAAATGTGGGCGTGAACGCAATGCGCATAAACTTTTTTAAAAACGGATCAAAAGTGAGCTGGATTGGCAGTTTACACGAGTCCGGATCACTTTGAAAACGTCTCGCTAGAAGGATCAAAACTGATCTGGCTATCCGTATTAATTTTGATGCGGATTGCTTTATCTCGTGTAAACTGCCAATCCGGCTCAATTTTGTTTTGGATTCAAATTGATCCGGCCTCGTGAAAACAGAGCCTTGGCATGTTTATGTCATACTTTATTCGTCAGATATCTGCTATTGCTGTTTACTATTATTTCAACTATAAACAGCGGAAACATTTTCGGGCATACTTAAAAGCTTTTTTCGTCTGACACTGCTCAGTATGAACGTCAGAAACAGACCGAAACAATGAACTAAGGTGGAATTTATACCCAGATGCGGCTCGAAATGCACCAATCGGAAAGAGAAGCTGAATTGGCATTGTGTTTTATACGCCACTCAGCTAGCCGGATACAGCGAGAAAATCAATAAAATTAATTGAAGAGTCCAAGTGAGAAAACGAACTCTTTCTGTCTACACAGAACCGGCCTTTTGGTTTTGCTGATAAGTGTTTAAAACACAGTGCCGGTTCAGCTTCTCTTTCTGATTGGTGCATTTCGAGCCACATCTTGGTATAAATTCCGCCTTAGTTTATTTTTTCGGTCTGTTTCTGACGTTCATAATCTGAGGAGTATCAGACGAAAAAAGCTTTTAGGTATGTCCGAAAATGTTTCCCCTGTTTATTGCAATATTAAAGATTTGTACTACTCAAAAACAGTTCAAATATGCATCTTTAACGTCTCTTACAATATTTGTGATATCAGTTATTCATGTTTTCAGTTCCGCCATCACCTCCGAAATCTTTGCGATCAAAATACTTCGAAAGATTGCGAAAAAGAATTGTCCAGAAAGTTTTGATGGTAACGTATATTCAAGTTGATATTAGAAATAAAGTCAAATTACAGTGCAACAGATAGATACTCAATCTTTTGAGCAAATCACTTATGTAAAATATTTTTATCATGCTGATAGATTAGCTTGAATATATGAATATTTTCCGAGACTTTTCGTTTAATTTCGTTTTGCGTTTTATTTCGCTAGACTGCTGTCGTCATCTATATTATTTTCGCCGTGTACAATAAAGTTCAAGAAGAGAAGTCGGACACTGTTGGGTCAAAGCGGAAAAGTGAGATCAAAGTGGAAATGCAAGATAACATGAATCCTAGAACTGATGGCCCCAAAACCCTGGCTGCGACACTTCAAGCGAAGACTGGGGAAAATATTTTTAGAACTTCAGACAAATCTTTGAAGAGTTCCACATTTGCTGATGGATCTGGAACCGAGGCTCTGTCGAGTGGTGATGTTGCATCATGGGAGTTTTTGTCAAGGCAACACTGGCCAGAACTGCTGACATTCTATCACATTGCCTTCAACGAAAAGTATGTGATTTTCTATTAGGTTAATGAAATAAATATGAAATGAACTTGATATGAAATTAATAGTTTACTGAGATAATATATCGATATGACATCTTTTGTAGAACTCTGCTTATCCTACCAACAATTCAAGTCTCCATGAATATTACTGTCAATGAAACAGAACCAATTTCAATGTTCAAATTCACAGCAGCATCAAAGATAGAAGATTTCTTACTAGTATCTTCATTAATCGTCTGCTCTGCCGCCTCGATCGCCCTTATATGGTTGGTTTTCTGTTGTTTTCTCAAGCGAAGACGTCGACTGTCATATTCCTCGGATCAATCGCTTTTTGAAGTGCGGAAAATTACCTACAGAGGTCATAAACATTGTATTGAAACAATCTGCAGTGATCAGCAGTATATTGTTACAGCTTCTATCGCTGGAATTGTCAAAGTATGGGATAATCGCTCAACGCACTGTGTGATGGAAATATCTCCCAATAACAGGTATTGAAATTCGCTGTATTCTCCTGTTTTATTTCACGTAGACTTTTACACTAATTGTAGTTATTGAATTGAACTGCTGTACTCTATATCCTATTGAGCTGAATTGCTGGACGCCCAAACTTGGTTCCTTGCGTTTCTGAAGACTTGAACGAACTTCAATGATAGTTAACTTAAAACGAATGTACACATAATGCAGATGGACTGTTTAATAGTTAGAGTCAAGTACGAAGCAAATTTTGATAGCAGTTACACATTCAAGGCCTACTATAAAGAGGGTAGTAAGGAGGCCAGGAGCGCAAATCACTAAATCACATTTGACGAAATACCTTTTACTAAGCCTATAGCAACTGTTTCTGAAGACGGTACCAGAAAATATTAACCCGAAGCCGTCATTACACAGTATAGGAATTACAAAAGCGAAATATGGTTAATTACCCTATTGACAGGGTATGTTCATGATCCCTAATGATTACGAAGCCCGTGTTTGAAGCTATTACAACGAAGCCCTAACTTTAAGTCGCATTCGAACGTCTTCAGCCAATCAGATTGCATAATAGAGTTGCAGCCCTGTCCGATACTCATTTTGAGACTTGGTTGAAAAATATAGAGCATATCGTTTTCAGAATGCTTTCATTAAGTCAATCATTTTCGTTTTTGTTTAGGAAAACGTCTGGAAAAGCATCTAACTCTAATCTGCGTCGAAGAAGACATTCAAATAGCCGGGGGTTTCCTGCCATTGACGATGAAGGTCCTGCTTGCTCAGTCTGGTGCCTCGATTGCAAATATAATATGTTGGCTATTGCTTTTTCAACGGGTACAATCGAGGTTGGTGTGCTGTAGCTTTATCTGATTTCATTAGTAACAAAACTGAAGAACTTTAAGGTTAAGACAAACGATTATATTTGGGAGGGCAGGGCGTGACGCGATTTGTGCGTTAGACCCATTTTTAAAGTTGATTGCAACAATGCAAGCAAGCAGTCTTTATTTATTAACGCAGGTCAGAGGTTCTGGGAGCTATACAGCTGTGGACTTGCAAGTGAGAAAGCTCTTAAGTTGCTAAATTTTAACGCACGAAGAAATCCGCTTCACTGTAGTAACCAAGCTTTTAGATAGAGGGATTAGTCTCGCTAGTTAAGATTTAAGATGCAAAATCGAAGAGTATAACATTTCCCTGTAATTTCATTTCGTCGCAAACCCGATATACCTAAATACATTACGAACGCTCTCTAAGAATTGCTGTGTCTCTTACATCCAAAGAACATTTTCAGGTTCATGTTATAAATGGAAAGAAGATGATCGCTTGTTTGCAAGAAGAAGAGGCAGTTGTTGATGTGAAAATCGCTTCAAGGCAAGTAACAAAAGGAATTTATATCATCGTGGTACAAGGAGTTAACTTTGTTGAGAATGTCACTTTCTTTTGCTTTTCTAATGATTCACTGTTTGCACTGCAATTACCTTAGGACCATACACTTTGGAATCGAAATTTGGGATCAATCCCTGCTGGAAACGAAACCCCAGGCTTGCATCGTGTAGCATCGTGTAGGAAAGGGTTAAAATCCAATCTATTTCTAAAGAAATTTCTTTAGTTAACCGCAACTTTTATAAAATACTCTGCAGTGAAATCCATGAATTGGGAAGCCTGACCCCCTCGGCGTCTCTCTGTCTTTGCTCTAAACTTATTAGATAAGTTGTAGTTATCGCTATTGAGTCTATACTGGACGCTCAAACTATGCTAGACGTCCACTCTGAGCAAATATCTGTAAGGTTGTTGCTCGATGACTCTCCTTTATTTCCCCGCCCACCACCCTACCATTCAGTTCAGTGTTGAATGTTTTGTTCAGCTGACATTCGAATTAAGCAACATCATGCAAGAAATAAAGATTACTAGAAACCCTTGGACAGAAATCAACATTGAATGGGGATAGGGTGATATAAGCATTATCCCCAATCACTTTGTCAGCGTACATGTTTCAGCATATTTTGTCCATGATTGTAGGCATCGTTAGTCAAAGGGGTGATGTAGGTTTACGATGGTACAAGATGGCTCAAGATTTCAGACCTCTCTGTGATGCTGAACTTTCTAACTAGATCAGCTCTCGTTTCATAAAAAGCATTGCTAGAGTCTCATTTATACAAATAGTAGCTTTTTGTGGAAATTAGAATAAGCAAAAAACAAATTTTAGTTTTTCTCACACATTTTATTTCCATAATTTCATACGAGGGGCGATTAACTCCTTGAAAATCTCGTACACTCTTGCTAAAAAACCTATTGTTTTCACCGGAATCCCTTGGAAATCCCTTTGTTCTAGTAAAAATCTCGCACACCTTTTTTAAGAGTGAAATGCCCCTCGATTTCATAGATCTCAGAAATGAATGTTCTTTTTATAGGAATACCATTATCATTGGCAGAATTGATGGGATAGTAGACATTGTTGAAATTAATCGAAGCCAGCTAGATTCAGTTGAATATTTGCAAGCAGATTGGCAAATTGATGCTGCAGATGATAATAAAACATTTGGCTTTCGAATTAAACACCGGATAAAAGCTCATATTGGTCCTATTGAAAATCTTGTAGTAAATTCAGGCACTGCATTCTGTATTTCAGCTGATATGGTTAAGGTAGTTTGCTTTATTTTATCTACCTTTGATTTGATTTGATTCAGTGCGACTTATTTCGTTTCCATTCGATTCAATTTGATTCAGATTGATTGGATTCAATTTGCTTTAGTTTGATTCGACTTGACTTGACTTAGCCTGAAATGGCCTAACTTCACTTGTCTTGACTTGATTTGACTTGGTTTAACTTGGCTTGACTTGGCTTGTCTTGGCTTGGCTTAACCTGACTTCACTTTACTTGGCTTGACTTGATTGACTTGATTTGACTTGGCTTGGCTTCCTGACTTGACTTGACATGACCTGACTTGACTTAGAATTGACTTGACTTGGCTTGACCTGACTTGATCTGACGTAACTTGACTCCACTTTACTTTACTTGACTTTACTTTACTTTACTTTACTTTTCTTTATTTTACTTTACTTTACTTTACTTGACTTTACTTTACTTGACCTGACTTGACCTGACCTGACTTGAGTTGACTTGACTTGACTTGACTTGACTTGACTTGACTTGACCTGACTTGATTTGACTTGACTTGACTTGACTTGACTTGACTTGAACGAATATATACATACATCATTCTTTGTTGGTGAATAAGTCTTTGATCTGCTTCAGGTATATGAGATGGACGATGCACATTGCTGTAACTCATTTTGCTTACACGAGAGACAAATAACAACAGTACATCAGATTAAAGAGGTATGTTGCAAACAAAGAGACTAATAACCTTAAGGCCCTGGCAAAACTCTCAAACATCGATTGTCAAAAATTTGAAAATCCTTGTCATGCGAAATTCCGTTTTACCACATCATAAGCATTGCTCGTCAAACATTTTTGCTCTTCAAACACTTTCCTTGCGTCAAACAAAAAATGTTTTGATTCTTTTGAAAACCATTGCTCTTCAAATTTTGCTTGTCAAGAAAGTTTTTGACGTAGCCAAACAATGAAACATTTTGCTTGATGAGCAATCTGCAAATGTTTGATAATCAATGTTAAATCGTTTTCGAATGGTCTAAGACCTTGTCATCCCCTCCTCTTTCTAAATACAACACTATAGCACAATCACACTATGGCAAGTCTGTAAACTAATTGCATTTCGTGGACTTTGAACAGAGGACTTGCTATTTCTATTCTCGGAAAAGGGCGAAGGCCCTTGTTTAAGGCAAATGCCTGGTAGGTTTAAAAGACCCTGGGCACTGGTCTTGTCAATGTATTAGGCCCTGGCCAAACGATCAAACATTTTTTGTCAAGCATTTGAAATTCACTTTCCGAGCAAAATGCTTTGCCGTTTGGCCACGTCCAACACATTTGCTCGTCCAACATTTGATTGTGTCAAGCAAAAAAATGTCTTTGGACTTTTTTAAAAATATCACGCGACAAATGTTGCTTACTTTTACGTTTCAGTGTCAAGCAATGTTTTGATCTTTAGGCCGCTTTTCCAACATTGCTTGTCAAACATTTCTTTTGTTATTAGCAAACTTCAACAGTTTGCAACATTTCGGCATCTAGCAACATTTCCTAGCAACAAGGCGTTTGTGCTTGCCCATAAGCAATGACTTCATTGTTCCAAAATGTTGGACAGCTATGTTTTTGGGCGTGGCCAAGCGGTCAAACATTTGTTGTAAAGCAAATTTAGAATGTTTGACCAACCATGGTTGGTCGTTTTGCTAGGGACTAAATATTCTTCATTCTGTTCTTATTCAAGATCAATGGTTTCGTAATGGCGATCGGATGCGAAGATGGTCACGTATGTCTTGTAAATACAACTGGAGAAACGACTGTTGAATACAGATGGCATACGTCCCTTATTCAATCAATATGTTCCAAATCAAATGCCTTAGCAAGTTTAGATGTTTGTAACAAAATATCCGTTTGGTCGCCTGATGGGGAACTGCAGTTTGCTATCACGGAGGTACGTGATGTATCGTTAAACACTTATAAATGCCTCTTTTTGATAACCAATCCTTTCATACGCCCCCCCCCCCCGTTTTTCTGTCCTAATACTAATGCTGATTCTGTCGATTTTTTATCAGAATGTGCCTCCCGATGCCTATGCTGCACGTTTTCTAAATTCTGCAATTTTATGTATCTTGTCCCAGGTAAGATCTTCTGTTTTGTTTTTCCATTCTGTATTTTGATCGAGTTTTCTTTGACCGTCATTGGCAGAATTCAGCGTGGAACTACGATTCTCGCTGAAATATTGGGAACACTATGTTATAAATATCTTTTACCATAAGAATCCGGCCCAATTATAATGTATATGGGTAATTAGATCCCCTGCCCCCTAACTCAAAGTTGCAACCAGTGAAAACATCAATTTCTCCAACATTGAGTGGGGGGGGGGATATGCGTGGAAGTGTCCCAGCATTTTAAGTGAGGATTGTATTGTCAACGAAGTCAATCATAATTTAAACAAGGGGGGGCTCACCCCCTCCCCTCTCTTTAAATCACCACTGCTTTCGACCGCTCGGAAGTCTCGAGAAAAAGAAGACAAAGAACAAAGCCCTGACAGAACGTACCCTTTGTTTTCAGGAAAACCTTGAAAATAAATTCCGTGTTTTTTTCAACAGAAATGTGGTTGCTTGCATCATGCATCAGACGGAAGTTTATTCCGAAGGTTTGATCTGGAATCAGATAGTTGCGGTGGAGCAAAGCAAGATTTGGTTTGTTACCCCAAAGAGAACTCATTTGCCGTTGCAAAAAGGACTTGTTTTGAACTCATTAGTTTCCCAAATCTAAGTCAGCTAGAATCAGAAAAGGCAGATAGGTAACAGGCGCAGATTCCTGCGTGTTCTACGCGGTTAGTTTCGAACGCAGCAGTCTCCTGGTTTTGTACGATAGAAAACTGACTGCCGAATGCACAGTGAGTAAAATCCGGTAAATAAGGCTTAGCCATATTATAGCTTGAAATTACGAACATCTTCGACGCGATATTCACACTATACAGGCTCAAATAAAGCGAATGTTTTAGTTTGATTGAATTTCCCACCTAATATGGGGATTAGGGCTAAAATCGTGTCCTTGGTTTGAGAATTTCAAGGCTAAAAACCTAAAAACCCACTCATAAGAGGCGGAACATACCCGTACCCAAATTATTTTAAGTACTCTCCCATTCGGCTACTAGTTCTGAATTTGCGCAATGTAGATAAAAGCTAGGTTCTAGGAGACTCGGCCATAGAATTTAACGATGCGTAAACGTAGATGGCATAGACCATTTCGGGGTTCATTAGGCCATATTCTAAGTGGGGCAAAAACCGCTCTAAATTCAATGGCGGCCTATATGAGAAAAGTTTTAAAATTCGTATTCTGAGAAAATAAACTCTCAATTTGTTTCCAATTTATCACATTTCGATGTAAAATACACTTTTCAAGCATAACCACATTAAATTCTATGTTACGAAACCAGGGCAAAACCGGCAAAAATTCATAGTGAGTACAGGCTAAATTTCAATCAATATAAGCTTAAAAACTCTTTGTTATGCTTGAAAATGTATTTTACATCGAAATCTGATAAATAAGAGACAAATTGAGAGTTTATTTTCTCAGAATACAAATTTTAAAACTTTTCTCATAAAGGCCGCCATTGAATGAAGAGCGGTTTTTGCCCCACTTAGAATATGGCGTCGTGAACCCCGAAATGGTCTATAGGCCTGCATGTTTTTATAAGAACAATCTTTATAAGAAACATCAGGCTGAGATTTTGGTAATTTTTTCTGCTGTCTGTCTCAGAAACCACATGAGCTTGAAACCCAAGAAAAGTCTACAAGCGTGAAGCCCTTGCCTGGAAACGTATCTTAAACATGTTTTTGAGAGGGGTGGGGGTGATAAGGTGGGGAAAGATAAATCCAAAAATAGGCGAAGTGAAGTCAAGTGTTCTTATAAAAAAGCGTTTATCAGAAAAGGAATTAATATTTAATTTCAGTTCTTCAGATTTGTAGTTTTATCTGTTATTTTAA
>JAADKT020067781.1:0-18148 GCA_011763395.2 Chrysaora chesapeakei
TTATGTATTTTGTGCTGGTTTTGGACGAGATCCAGATAGAGACAAACCCAGAACTGTGCCGTTTTCCCATACTCTCCACGACGAATTCGCTCTTTGAATGCTCGATAATTGACCATAAAAGCTGAATTCCCTTCAAAGCTATCACCAGAGAAGCTTCTGTAGTCTTCTGCAGCTTTTACGCAGCCCGGAGGAAAAGGAAATTTGTCACCGGATTCTGATAAGAATTTATTTACAAGTAAGCGCTCCAAAGCTTCTGCAAAGGCACTGTGAACGATCCAAGCACGATTGTAGTGGTTTCCAGCGAGAACAGAGTTGAGGCTTCCAGTGGAGCAAACTTCAGCTTGAAATATGACATCTTCAAACCCTGAATTCTTCACTATTTTACCGATAACCCCGAAATTCTCTTTCATGAAATGGAAATCCCCACAATGTATAATTACATTATTGAATTTTTGAGGAAAGTTCCAAAGAAACTTGTAAGCATTAATTGCAGCGCCGACATCAAGAGTAATGTTGACGTATGGCATGTTAGCTTCTTGTGCCAGTTGTTGAAGGTAAGACATGTATTGGTTGATAGTAGCGAATTCAGTTATCTTAGCATTGATTGGTGGCAAGTATGTCATGACCGTTTCTTTGATGATATCTCCTATACTGCTCTTTCTCACAACCGCCTTCCATCCAGTGTAGGCTGGAACCATTTGATCAGCTTCATTTAATTTCCTTATCACAATCCAAAACAGATAGCTTTGCAAGCTTGACATTTCCTTGGGGATGTTTTGGTTTTCTGTTGTCTTCTCCATCAGTGGTGGTTCTTTCCTAGGATCAACGATTTGATTGGCTCTAGGCTTTTCTGTATGCTCCAGAGCTCGGTTTCTTTTGCGTTCAAACGTAACAGGAGTCGCGTCTACCCTTGCTCTTGCAGTTTCCTCTTGAAAAGCAATCATATGGGTACAGTTAAGAGCCCCATGACCAGTTTGCGTTTCGATGTTTAAATCAAAGTTGTCTGCCCAGAAGAACGTTAGCACAATGTCACTGCTGCTTTTAGGTTTCAGTGGAAGAGTGCAACTTTTCTCAGCTAAGAGTAGGGATTTCTCTGCTTCCGCTGTCTCCACTTCACAGACTAAGTTATAGTCAATGCAATGACCAAGATGACTAAGAATTCGAATGGGTTTTTTCTGACCAGTTAGACTATGCAGACCAAGTCCCAGCAGAAAATGCTTTGCTGTAATAAATCTACCACGAGTCACGCCATGTATCAAGTCTGCAGTATAGGAATTGATGAGAAGGTCTATTTTTTCTCGGTTTGGCTGATCTTTGTTCTTTAAAAGGCATTGCATGAACTGTGATAGGGAACTTGGTGCTCTTCTTGCTTCTGCAGTAACATCTTCTAAATTCAAAGGCCATGATAACTCTTCAGTTTCAGAGGCAAATTGAATGATGTCATCTCTCAGGTATTCAGCTGCTTGCTTTATAATGTGGGCTCGGTCATTGAATATCGTGTGCTTGTCGATTGCCTTTGCATTTACGACCATCTCTGGCGTATTATTGCTGACTGTTAGAAAATAAAGCTTATCCGTAAATGCTTCTTCGATTCTTGTTTTCAACTTCCATCTGTATCTCCTATCGTCAACATGCAAACCAAAAATTTCGTGAAGCACCTTCATAGAGACTGCTTGATTTCCTTGTAAAATTTTCTCCTCTATATATTTAGAAACTGCGTCAAAATCACCTCTCGGGGCATATTTACTTGGATCTTTCTCGTTAGACGACTGCGGAACGGAGATCTTTCTCTTTCGAGTGAAATTTCTATAACAAGACTCATGGTATCTAAACTCCTTCGCAATCAGATCAATATCATTGATTTCCATAAAAACACTTTGATCTTCATTTTCCTTTGCTGCTTGCTTTAACGTATATTCAGCTTTCCTAGTAGTTATGGTTATCGGAAACGAGTGTTGTTGCTTACGTTTTATCTTATTTTTTTTGCAAAAGAAACATTCCTTAGGATAAATTCCACGAGAATTGGTTCTTCCTGATATCTTCATTCTTTTTGGGCGCACATTCGTATCGGCTACATCACTTGCATTTGTTACCCCAGCAGCTTTGGACAGAATCAAAGTGAACTTCTTATAACAGGGTTCAAGGTGCACTCCGTGGATTTCAGGGTCCACTTCCCCTGGAATAGATTTACATTGCTGTTCGTGAAAGTTTGCACCACCGAGTTTCTCGCGGAGTTGCTTTGCTGCTTTTATTTGTTCTTTATTGACGTCCGAAAGAGGTTTTACCTTAGAATATTTACAATCTTTGATCTCGTAATGAATAATACATTCTAATTCTGCCATATGTAGCTATCTAAAGGATGAAATGAGACGGCAAGCTTTTACGAAATACAGAAATCAGCAATTACATTGTAAAACAATTGTCATGACATTCCTTTAGTATAAACTCTAGAATCAGATATGGATATGGAAGAAATGAACTTACCAGCACAGCTCCCAATATTACATTAGACTATAAATATTGTTGCTCCAGAAGTCGTAACATTTAAAAAACTTATCCAAAATTAAAAACTCGACAAATATTGCCACTGATAATAATTTCAATATAAATATGTTAACTCTATGTTAATATCTTACTATTTTGTACGTTTTCCTTGTTGTTTTAATTTTTCCTAAATAAAAATTTCAGGCCCTGTTTCTTTTCCACGTTGTGCATTTCGCAATCCCAACTTTGAAATGAGATCATGTTAAAAATTATTGTAACGTAGCAACACTTGGCCAAGCAATTCATCATCAGTGAAAGAAATTTGATAGCACTGACGCAATCGCGTTTTCGCGCTTTTGTTAAGAATTGGGTCACGTGACCAAACCATATTTATCTCTTAGTTGTATAAATTGTCATATTGAGTTATAAAGTAGAATACTTTGCTGCTCTTCTGCATCGAAATGGCGTTCTTTCAGAGATTTCCTATGAAGCTCCTCCGCAGAGGTAAAATTCTTCCGAGTTCAACTTTGACCCCCCGTTTTCCCCCTTAAACCCCAACACCTCCCTGTTTACCATGGTATTTTGAGATACCTGGGCACTTGTCAACAAGAAAATGCGCATTAGAATTTCTGCGCTCAAAGGTGACACCTCCCTACAGTTTAGCCCGGTCTAATAATAAATGAAACTTGTGCCAACTCAAGGTTTCGAACATTTTGCCCCAAAGAACACGATCGAATTCAATGACTTAAACAAAATCTAATGGGGGGACAGTGTTATCCCTTGCATAAATTATGTCAGCCATTATAAATAAATTACAGCCTCATTTGGAGGCCAACACGTGTTAGGCAAGTTATTCATAATATTCATGTAGCAATAGTAGAATAGTTGGAAGGATTCGTTTTCTTGTTGTCTAGTTGAATAACAAATATACTGCGAAAAGCTAAAAAAATTGAGTTGAAGGTTAAATGGATGTGATGGCTTTTTTCTAATGTCAATATCTGTATTTCTTCTGTAATTCAATTAAGATGACTAATATTGACCTCAAACGTCTGAAACATATAGAAAACATGCACATAAATGTGAAAACACAAAATATAATGCAAGTATTATATATTCAAATTTAAAGATGACGTCATATAAAATTACATCATTTTGGTGATGTTACTGTGTCGTCACAACATATATAACTCCAAATGTTCACCAATATGGTAAACATAGACTATTTTCACGTTTTTTGATACTATTGAGCACCTAATTCACTTCTAAAGAAAGTCTCTGACCACTGTTACTTACCTGTCGTTCAAAACTTCATTGCCAGGGCGACAGGATTGAAACAATGGAAACAATTACATTCTTGAAAGATGTGCTAATAAATTTTAGTAATTGTCAAGAAGCATCAATGATATACATCATGTCATAAATAATAGGAATATATGAATAGGGCTGATTTTAATGTTAATCATAATCTTAGTATTATTCTCAGTGTACATCTTATTCTTTACTTTATCTCAATCTTAATCTTGATTTAAATGTTAATTTTAATGTTAATCAAAGTTCACATTGACACTGATAATTAGTTTTATTGTTACTCGTAATGTTCATTTACAATCAATGTCAGTGTTATTGAAAGTGAATCTTAATCTTAATCTTAATCTTATTCTTAATCTTAATATTAGTCTTAGTCTTAATCTTAATCTTACTCTTAATGTTAATCTTAATCTTAATATTTATCTAAATATTTTCTTAATATTAAAGTGGAACTGTATCTTCGACTTACAATCAATCTTAATCTTCTTCGGAATGGTATGCTTCAATTTAATTTTAAATTGAAATCTTTCAAATTGAAGTGTTTTGAAGTGTAAATCAAAATTTGAATAAAACATAAAATTAAAACACAATTCCAATTGAAATAAGAATGGAAGATTATGCACTGAAATGGATATGAACATCAAATAAAATGACGTTTTGCATGAAATTTATACCTAATTTTAAGAGGCAGTGATGGCTAGATCAATATCAAACGAAACTGAAAATTAATTGAGAATTAAATTAACTTTAAAAATGAAAAATGTAACTTTACCAAAAATTGAATCATCATTATCATCAGCTACTTCGTATGAAAATGTCTGGCTTAATGTTAGTGTTAAACTATTATTGAAACTTAACCTTATCTTTTATATAAATTTCAATCTTAAAGTTAATCTTAATTGTACTCTTAATATTAATCCTAATCTTAAGATCCATCGAAACCTTTCTTCATGTTAAAGTGAAACTGACGCTTAACCTTAAATTAGTCTTGATCTTCTTCCAGATGGTAAGCTTAAATGTAAATCTTAAATTGAAACCTTAAGTTCAACAAAATTTTATATGAAAATTGAAAGTAAAATCAACAATAACATTGAAATTGAAATGAAAATTAGAAAAAATTGAAACAAAAGTTGAAATTTAAAATTAGAGTTAGAATTAAAATGAAACTTTTGTAAACAGGTTATGGCCGGCTGGATAGATGAAACACAAAAAACACAACTTCTTTAATGTCGATGTTCGTTTCTTTTATCGACTTGGTGAGGTGATATGAGATCCCTGCCATTGAGTCTAGAATTCCCCTAATCCATACCTTACAAGATCATTTATACATTTTTCTTCACAAATACAATGTCTACTAATTTACCTTATATGGTCAATGACTGAGGTTGTTTGTGTTAAATTACACAGTAAGCACAGTAAGACTTACGTGAATTGTTACACAATCAAATACAAATAAATAATAAATAATATTTGATGCGTCATAAACCTGATGTTAACTTCGATCTTAAGGATTTCCCTGAGGCCAAAACCTGATTCTGTTGGCTCATACCCAAGAGCCTCCCTCGATACTCTCACAAAAATTCAGTGACAAAATAAACAGGAACTCCCCAGTCTTTCTCAAGCACTGAAAGTCCTAAACAGCATGCAACAAAAAAAACGAGTACACCTTGCCCTTTCTCAAGCGATGAGTGTCTTAACTGAAGTATAGAAATAATATGGATTAAAGTACTTTTTCAATTACTTTTTAACCACCCTAGTCTTCTGAAGCTAGCCTATCTATAACCCTAAATTTAGCAGTATTACACTTTATTTTTTTTATATAAATTACGATAACATTAAATGACAATTAAAGCTGAATATTATAAATTGAAACGGAATTGGACATCAAATCAAAATGAAGTTTTGCATGAAATCAAATTCCCTGGATCAGCCCCTGATTATACAATTGAAATTGATATTAAAAAGCATTTGAGATTTTTGGAAATGTTTTTAATATTCAAACAGACTTTTTAGACTAGTTAAAACAATAAGAAAAAACCTAGAAGCATTGCCTTAGGCAGGATTTCAACCTCAGCCACGTTGTTTAGGAAGCAAGCACTATAACCACTAGGCTATCCAGCCATGCTTCTCTGTTAAAAGATAATCTCCTACTGGTCCTAATATTCATGGAATGAATCAACAGATCAGGTTAAAAAATAAAATCAAAGGAATTTAAGAATTATTCCTAAAGCAAATTTGAGTTATGAGATGTCTCCTTGGCCTTTTAAAAATATTTCAAGCACGAAAATAACAGAAATTAAAATTTTTGACTGGAAAATATTCTCTCTTGAGGGAAGCCAAACTCTTGACTATGGCATTGCAGTTTCTGAGACATTCCACCTCAATAAATGTGCTTCCATGCCTTAACATTACAGAGGGATAATCCTAGTATACAAAACAATTTGGCGATTTTTCAAACATGCACCAATGATGCAAATCAAAGAAGGGTTCACCCCGATTACCCCAGAGACTGCAAAAAAACTTGTGAAAAATGACAGGGTGATGGCTCACCTATCCCACAGGCAGCAGAGCAGCGCGCAAGTCTGAAAAGCATACCAAGAACAATTCCGTAGGAGTGAGAATCACACTATCAGTTATCATGACCACACATAATTTAATATATGTAGACAAGCACTTGCCCATCTCTGACCACCACCTCGAGACAACCTCTGCCTCAGAACAACCTCCGCCTTATAAGGTCTGTGCATTGAAGTTGTTGAGAGAATTCATGCCATGGTCCTTACTCATACTCTTTTTTACAGATGTCAACTCTACTTTTTTTTTTCGTCCTAGGTCCCTTTTCTTGATCCTAGACTAGAGTTCTGTTCTAAAGTCCTGTTCATTGGTACTAGTCCAGGGTCCTTAGTCCATAATAATGGGTCCTGTTTCGCTCCTTGTCAAGGTTCCCTGTTCAGTCCAAAGTCAATGTCCACTGCAAGCTCCTGTACCCAAGTCCAAATCAAGGATCTTTTCCTTGGTCTTTGTCCGAAGGCCTTAGTCAATGAAAATTTTCTTAATTCTGAATTTATTCATTGTAGCCAGAACTATTCCTTCCATTGCTTTATTATAAAGTTATGCTTAATCGTAACTGTGATAAACAGCAGAATCATTTTTGGGCATACTTAAAAGCTTTTTTCATCTGACACTCCTCAGAGTATGAACGTCAGAAACAGACTGAAAAATAGTCTAACGAGGAATTTATACCCTGATGCAGCTCGAAATGCACCAATCAGAAAGAACAAAAAGCTGAATTGGGATTGTATTTTAAACACCAATCAGCTGGTCGGATACAGCAGGAGGTCCAATAGAATTATTTGAAGAGTCCAAGTGAGAAAACGAACTCTTTCTGTCTAAACAGAACCGGCCTTTTGGTCTTGATATAGACAGATTCCAGAACCCCCAAATCTTGCTTTGCCAATGATTTTGAAACAATCCTCACAAATTGGGTTATTGAGTAGATGTTGTCCAATGGCCAAATCATGTTTGCGACTAGGTTGTTGTTTAGACCCAGGGGTTGGTTGCTCTCTTTGCCGAAAATTGTGCAGACAAATATTAGTAGGGACATGCTGCTTTATCCTATCACCTAATCTCTGGGAAGTACGACCTAAGTACCTTGCATCACACTGGCACAAAAATTCATAAATGACCATTGTCTGCTATCATGATAGCATAGATCTCTGGCTCAGATTGAAGAACTTCAGTTTCTATCATGCAATTTGGTGGAAAAATACATACATACACACATACATACATGGTAATATTGACCTTATCCACAATAGGTATGGCTCTTCATCTCCTAGATCAAAAATAACTAAATTGCACTACACATGACATCGTGAAAGAGTATTGGTTAACAATATTAAAATGTTAAGAGATCGATAAGAAAAATTTTTTAATGAAGTCTTCCTTGTTCAATGATCCTCCCCAATAAATATTTCCATAAGGCTGAACAGAATGCAGAAAAATTCTTAGCGTTTCTTATATCTGTTGGAAGCTGTTGCTGCCTCATCTTGAAATGTTCCATTGATTAATAATGTCTGAAGTTTTAATTCATTGCTATACACCTTTTCAACTAAGGGCCAAAATTGTGTCACAGAAGCATTTCGAATTCAGCATCTTCGTTTTAGTGTTTTTGCAAATTTTTACGCTTCTAGTCCTTACGATGTTCATTTTATAGCAAGTAAAAGTTTGAAAAGTTATAAAGGATTCGACCGTGAAAAATGACTGGGGATGTAAAATAGTGCTCAATCTGAATCTGGGGTCAAAATTTTCGTAGGAACAAATTTTCGTAAATTTTGAAAACAAGACTCTTAGTTGAAAAGGTGTATTATGTATTGCTCTACCCGTTGTTTTGATCTCCAGTTTATTTATATCTGGCCAGTTGTCAGTGTGAACAGCTTTGTGTCTTAGCTTCAGATAATTGAACTTTCTCCTTTCTTTAATTGATAGCACTTTCAGTTTTACAATATTATCTCTTGAAGAATATCTACCAAGTAAGAGGCTTGCTGCTACTTTTTGCAGACGTTGTAGACTGTTTAATTGCCCATTGGTTAATGGCAAATAAACATAATCGTTGAATTCCATTTTTGAAAATATAAGGGACTCTATTAGCTGTTTCCGAAGCCTTAATGTTGTAAAGTTTTCAGTTTTCTTAAGAGGGCTATTTTTCCCTAGCAACTTGATTTTTCGTGCAGCTTGTTTCTTTGATATAGATGTTTTGATGCACAGATCATATGTTTTGATTTTACTGCATTATTGTTTGAAACAATTCACAGATGCCATCAACTATAGCTTTACTTGATTTTCTGATTGGTGGTTGCAATCCTTCTGCAAGAGGCCTTATTTTCTCGAGGCAAACTTGTATATCCTCTGAATATTTGGAGATTAGTGAGTCTAACACCAAGCCAATCTGTTTCCTATAAATATACCCAAAACCAAAAGCAGATGTAGAGTCATCATTGTCTTCCACTTTCTGCGGCTGTTGTCTTGCTCTATGATGACGCTAATATTGTGGAACAGCATTGATGCCTTTTTTCTCTGGAAAGGATTTCATGGCATTAAGTTGAGCAATCATCGCAGAGTCGTCTTTTCGTATAAGGCCAAGACCTCTCCAGAGTATTCTGTGAGCACTGCTGGACCCCCTTTATTCTTCTGGACATGGATGCAGCAAAATCACATGTCTGTAAGGCCAAATCATCCATGGCAATGTCATTACTATCTAACAAAGCAAGGATTCTCTTGGCTGTACCATCTTTTTTTTGTCAAACGATTCTTTCATCTCAAGTACCCTTTCACGAGGAAGTGCTTCAGAATCAACAAATCTCCCAGCTATCAGTATCTTATCTTGGTTGGAAGAATCTGGAGTGGTGTCGGCAGAGACAGAAAAAATACCTGCTGAGGTCAGTGAATCGTTTATTCAACCTCTGACATCCCGGGCAAGCATGTTTACCATTTCATTTTGCGATTCCGAGCTTAAGTACCTGGTGCTATATGCTGTCAAGCACTTGCTTTGAAGCCATTATTTCAATGAAGGACAATGTCTGGACATAAGATTCGCATTTTGAATAAAGTTTCCATCTGGATCTTTTCCAGAGCCTCTAGCAGGCATAGATTGCCTCGACAGAGTTCTTACCACATCAAACAGAATGGGCATTATCTCTTGATTTTTTACTTTATCTGATTCTCTTGAATGATTCTGGCTTTTAATTGACCACTTATTTTAAAAACAATTGGACACAACTCAATGGCAGAATGTTCGAAATCTGAAAGGGCTGCTTTGGGAGTCGGAAGACAAGTGCTGCAGAACCTTTCCTTTCTTTTTTGAACCAATGCTCTTCATTTTGTACCAAGAATTGATGCCGTTTACCTATGCTTCATCACTTTCTCTCGGACAATGCGGGAAGGAAACAAGGAGCACACGAAACAATAGGCCATATCTGAAATTGGGCTACATTCCAGATGTGGATATCAATCGTACCATTTCACACTGAATTTTTTCTGCTTGTTTTTGGGAATCGATTCATTTTGCAGAAAATGTTTGAAGACTGGTCTGTTGGATCCAAGCTCTATTAGGGATCTTTCGTGATATTTATTCATCGCTTTTGGTCTTTAGATAGGGTCATTACTCATGAAATGATCTTCTTCAAAGTCTGTTTGGGAAACTTTGCTCAACCTCATCTTCTCTAATGTTATTTAGAGCATGCGAACAATAATCAACCAGCACTTGTGAAAGATCATTGATCTTTAGTGTGATTTCATTGGTTTCCAGAAGAAACTGGTCTGTTTTGTGTTTTCTTCCGATCATGCTACATCAAGTATATCTTAACAACAATGGATATATTTCAATAGGGTTTCTAGTTTATTGTCTGTGCATTTGAGGCATTTCACTTTCTCTGCATTACTTTTGTTATAATAATAATAATAATAATGATAAATCGAATTTTTATACAGGATAATCTATTAGTACAAAAAGCACTGTTATCATTAGAGTCCTGTTGCTATAAAGTTAAATTAAAGTAAAGTAAAGCCTTAACAGTTTTACAGTGTCGTAAAATGCCGTTACAAATATAGTTGAATGCCTATTTACAATATTCTTCCAATGCCTTCTTGAAAATAGTTCTATATTAAGGTTGTCAAGCTCTTCATCTGAAAACTGAGCATCAACTTTTTCCTATATTGGGTAATAACGAAGTGAAATCATCCAAAAACTTAACAAAATTGATAGAATTCAAAAATAAAATTGTTTTAATAACAGTAAATTCATTAAGAGTGAGAAACGAAAAATTAAGAATATTACATGGCTTTTTAAATTTCAAGGTTCTTTTCAAAAAATTATGTATTTCCACTGATAGCAACCGTGTCTCATATGCAGATATGGCGCTGCAATCATCTTCAGAGTCAAAATCTGTGTTAGAAGCAAATTGTAAAATGTCTTCAAAAGATGGTGCCCCCGGGGTTGTTTCAATAACTTTTGCTTGCCTACCAGGGCATTTTTTAACATACAAACTGGTGGGGCAATTTTCCACCAGCCCCTCCAATTGCCCCACCAGTGGAACATTTTCTCCCCACCACTTTAATGCCCTTTATTCAGTGAATTTTCTTGTAATTCCTTACTTTTGATATTTCTGGATAAAAGATAAATATCAAATTTATTTTTCTTGAACTGCTGCTTCTGCAGGGGATTCCCCTTTCACTCACGAGGTTGGATATTGGAGAATCATGTTTCAAATTCATTGGGAATTCCTCTTCTAGTCTCACATTATGATGTAAAGAAACAAGATGCCTAGGGCTGCAAGGAACGAGAAAAGGAAGAAGGAAGAGGCACAGAGGATTGCGAGCAAGTGCAGCAAAATCACGTCTTTTTAAACAACAACAAGACAAGCCAGGATGAGGGTAGATTGAAAGTACCCAGTGGGCCTAGGCCTGAAGCCAATATCAACTCTACTTGTTCGGATCACGATAATTTAGTCCAAGAATCCCACAATAAGACAAACCCTATCAACGTACAGGAGGAGGTTATTGCTCTGGATGAAAATGACAAAGATCCGAAAAAGGACAATTTTACAAGTGGTGTTTGTGTTTCAAGTCATTATTATCATGGAGTTAAGCTGAGTTTGTCAGGCATTATGGCACAATTCTCTGAATGACATAAATTTGGAGCCGTAAAAAATGGAAGTAAGCGTATCCATGTATGTTGCAATGTATGTAACGAGTATGAAGCTGAAGCAAAAAAGTTTTCAAAGAATGGGTTAGTTGCTATTGCACAAGGAGTTAGAGGAGATGGGGAAGAAAGACTCGAGTTGATTGTTGACCACCTACAATCTTCAGCACATAAAGCAGCAATAAGGCAACAACAGTTGGAATCTGCCTGGGACGAAAAAAATTTCAACCATCCATGGTTGAGATGCCTAACAAAACAGAAACCTGATTTTGTGCACTTTTTAATTAAGATGGCTTACGATGTCTACAATGATTGTCTTTTGGAGACAATTTCTGGGCACTCTTGGCCAGCTCGATCTCTTACACAAATTGCTGCAGAAAGACTTGTTGCACTTGTCACTGATGAAGGACCAGACACAGTCCAGGCAGACTTACATTACAGAGATCCGGTCTACTACCAAGAGATGTTGTTGTCAATATACACAGTTGATCTAAAGAAAGCAAAGGAACTGTACGGCAAGTGTGTAACTTTCAGTATACAGATTGATGGCAGTGTTAGCAAGCATATGCGGGATCACAAGTTTGTAAGCTGTTGTATTGTTATGCCGAATGGTGAATAATGGACAAAATTCATGATTATGCATTCCCCTGAAGAAAGGGGCTCTCTTGGTTAATTGGAAGCAGTTAACAAATCTTTGCATGTATGTGAGGGGAATGAGAAGAAGTTAATGGGTACTCACAGATGGAGAGTCTGCGAACACTGGTTGCAATTCGGGACTCTGGAAACTTCTAAGTGATCAATGCAACAGACATATTCTCACGTTCTGGTGCTGTGCCCATCGGTCTGACCTTGCTATAGAGTCTATTATTGAAACAGTGGCGGAGTTGAAAATATGGAAATCGTCGCTCATTGGAGTCGCTACATACTTTTGGACGTTGACAGTGAAAATAAAGATGCTGAAACAAGCAAAGCAAGATGTAAAGCAATTTCCCAGACATCATGAGGTGAGATTCGCAGAGCACTTTCTCCAACGCATTGAGGCCATACTTTCTAATATTAGTGCATGAAAGGAAGTGTGGAATGAATTGAAAGGACATGGGGACTGCAACGAAAAGGAAGAAGCAAGTGGTTTTCTGAAGACTAATATTAATATTAATACTTAATATTGGAAGATATTAAGCTACTTGTGAATGCCAATTCACTGCCTGTGTTTGTAAAAGCAGGGATTTCCTTCGTAAAACGCCTGTTGCCTGGCAATGAGAGTAAATTTGCTGATAAGAGTTGCGAGCAATGGGATAAAATCAAAGATGTAGAGTTTCTTCCAGAAGGAAGCGATGTTGGCTCTAATCTCTCAGTTAGCTTGCGTAAGCTGATAGCAATAGCAACTGGGATTGTAAAGAAAGTTTTTGCTGCAATCATGAGTTTATCACCGCATTCGATGCAAACAGAGCGCATTGTCTCACACCACAATATCGTGGCCAGTGACTCAAGATCATCAATAACAGATGAAACCATTAATTATCGGTTATCCATTGCTTTGAATGGCATTGGAACGGCATATTACGACACAAGAGCTGCAGTTGCAGACTTTCTTGCTGCAAAGGACTGAAGATACCAGGAGCCAGACCTTCAAACTTACAGACAATGTCAGTTTATAACAAAGTTTTTCAGAAAAGATGGACAATTTTAGTTGTAGCAAATTGTAGCAAATATTAATACCTAGTAAATTAGTATAAAGCCGTTTTGTTCTACTGTCTGTAGCAAAATTTTTAGAGTTCCGTTGATAGCTTTTTAATCTGTAGATAAAGTGCCCTTTTTTCAAATGCCCCACCAGTGACAAATCCTTAAAAAATGCACTGTTGCCTACAAGAGGACTCCTCAGGAGTAGACACTTGTACCAAATCTGTATTCATTGCTTGACTGTTTTTCTTTGAAGGCATATAATTACTTTAAATTCATGATTAAATATTTCAACAAAATCGACATTTGGGTGGGAAAGTTGCAGAATAAAATTTTCCAAAAAGTTAGTGAAAGTTTTTTTTTTTATTTTCAATAATGTTTAACAAATTTCACTGGTAGTGGTAGGGGTTTTTTATTTCTCCATGAAAAATTCATTATTTTTCACTATGAAATCGCTTTCTCAATTTTTGACGTAATAATTCAAGCATAATTATGAACATTATGTGCACATTATTTATCACTAACAGTTTTTTGCATTTTTTGAATGTTTTAATGGTAAGTTTCTTGTTGAATGGTTTCATATTTAAAAGTGTGCAAAATATTTTCTCAATAATAACACAGTAAAAAATGTTAAAAGAGTAATCACCTTGTTTCTTGCGATGGGGAAACGATTTCTAATGCAATAGCCTTTGCATTATGAGCAGTAGCGTTATGCTTCCAAAAGTTGTTCTTGTAGATTTCTTTTTTTACATTTCGAACATTTTATTTTTCTTCTGTAAGGGTGTTTCTGTGTCTTTCACTTTAGTAGTTTATTTTTATCTGGTAAGCCTATGTAAAAGATAAAATGCTTAGGAATCTACTCATTGACTAAATAACATACTTTAAGTAAATGAACTTAAGTAAATGAATTAATTTAAGCAAAAATATATTATAATGTTTAGGTCATTTACAAACTTAAGGCCAAACAAAAACCAAAAGTTAGCAGAGTTTGGCACACGCCATATCAAGCAAATAGGGGTGCCAGTAAATAAAACATGCAAATTTTTTGAATTAATAGAATTTTTTTGAAAAATTGCAACAATTTTCAGAACTTCATTATTTATTTCTCAGTATCCAATTCTAAAGTAAAATCTGTTTCAACACAATCAGAGAGAGAGGAAGGCAAATGCAAGGACACACATGTAGTGTAGCAACACAAAAATTGCTGCTGAGCAACAGTTTTCCTGTCATTATTTCCATTTTCCCAATACGTACCTGCATGCTCACAGTGATCTGCAGTCAGTAATGTAATGTACTGTAATTTTGTTTATGAAAGGAAAACAATGCACAAAGTACTACAAATGCCTCAACACAGCTTCTGTCAATACAAAGAAATTATTTGCCAAGAAGGTGGAAGTCATTGCAAGGGTCACAGCCTGCTTACATTGTTGTACTCTTGCAAGGTGTTATCCAACTGTCAACAGCCCAAGGAAGTTGCAAGAGAAACAAATAAATTATTTCCAGTTGGCTACACCAAATACGAAAACCCCTCATTTTTTATCTAGAGCTGGTAAATAAATTCTAATTTTTAATCATTTCATAAGAAAACCTTGTTAGTAAATGAAAAGGTCAAAAATGGAAATCAATTTTGAGTGTGATTGAAATACGTTCATACCAGGCAATTGTTTCAAGTAGCAGCAGTGACGCAACACAAAAAAGAAGGGTTAGCCCCATTTACCCCAGCATTTGCAGAAGATACTGGAAAATGAATCAAACCTAGCCCGCCTAGACCATGGGTGGCAGAATCTTGCAAAAATAGCACATCAAAACGTGCACAGCCTCTCCGAACTTCCTGGGACAAAAAGAGCAATAATCCAATTATCCACGCATTCGGTATAAGAGATTAGCCTTTGCCCTTCTCTGACGACTGCCTTGCAAAGACCTCCATCTCAAGGACCTCCACCTCAAGTAGACTGTGTATTTAAGCTCTTTCTAAAATTCATTTCATGTTCCTTTCTATCACTCCTGTCCCCTACCTCTTTTTGGTCTAAAGTCATTTTCCTTTGCCCTATTCGCAGCCTTTCACAAAAAACAAAAGGGTGTTGACAGGCCTACCCCACAGTTGTCCAAGCAAAGCAGAAGTCAGAAAAACTGCCAACAAAAAATTGGTTTCCATCACTGCTCCTATTTTCGTATATACAGACTAGCCTTTGCACGTCTCAGACCACTTCCTTCCGAGGACCACTGCCTCTGATAGACTCCAGCAGTAAGAACCTCCATCTAAAGCTGTTCTATGATTTCTTTCAATCTGAATCATGATTTTAATCAGGACCTTAATCTGAAACCTTGATCCTGTTCTTTATCTTAATATTAGTGTTATTCTTAATCTTAGTCTTCAACTTTGGTTGGATCTTAATCTTGATTTGTATCTGAATTTGAATATGAATCTTAATCTCAATCTTAATTTTGCTTGTAATCTTAATTTCAATCATAATCTTAATGTTGATGTAATGTTAATCTTTGACTTGACCTTATTTTAACGCCTACTTAATCTCAATGTTAATCTTAATCTTAATCAAAGTTTAAACTGACACTGATGATGAATTCTTTTTTTACTCTTAATCTACATTTATAATCAACCTCAGTCCAATTGCAACATAATCTTAATGTAAATTTAGATTTTATTCTTCATCTTAATTGAAATCTTAACCTTCATTAAGTTTCTTAAATTTGTTCGCAATCACATCAGGTTCACGATGGAGAAAGAGAATGACCATAAACCCCCCTTTAAGTTGTCTCATTGATACTCGTTCTGCAACAACTTCTGGTATATCATAAATAGACTAATACTGGCTTATTGAGTAATTATTTTAGTTTTTACCCTTCTTCTTATTAAATGGGCCTAGTCCGTACATCAGTAGACCATACATATAAGATCAACATTACTTGGATTTGATTTCACGAGGAAATCAAAAGAAAGACTCAATTTCGTTTTACGCAATAATTTATTTCCTGCTAACACCATAGAAAAGGTCATTAATCAATACCTTAGTAGGGCACATGCTACTAACCAAAACCTCAACTGTATTCAAGGAGAAGGAGATCAATCCTCTAGTCATCATCATCATCATCATAACAATTTACATAAAACTTTACTCATACCCCCAGTTGGGGTATGATATAGAATTAAAAAATGATATAGAATCACAAACGTGACAAAAAAAAGTTTCAAGATATCCATATAATAACATAACAACTAAAGTATGAACAGTAAGAGCTAAAGTATTCCAATATAAATGTAACATAGCAACAACATAAACTGCAACAATTAAATATATTGAGTTTTTTTACAGGTGACAAGTAGTTTTTCTATAGTTGAAATTTTCTCTTATTATTTCTGCAATATTGGCTCAAAGTTATTTATCCCCAGTTTTGATCATCCGAATTTGAAATTTTAAGTTGGAAGGGTACTTAGAGAAATATTTTGGAATAAAGGTATCTCTAATATTCGTAAATGCAGAACATTTTAAGAGTGTGGTACTCATCACCGATCTCATTTGAGGTACAACTATCACATCTATGGAAGTCGTAGTCAATTTTATTCAATCTTCCTGTCTCAACCAAAAGTTTAATTTTGCAGTTCTTAACCAGCATGATTACCCCGATAAATTTGCGGGTAGAACACGCAGATATTCTTCCATTGCAAAATCTTGTTTAATACTCAAGTACATTCTACCCTTATTCAACATCTCCCTTTTGGAATTCCATTGTTGAAGAAACTGGTCTTTAAGATTATTTTCGATAATACTACTTAAATTTCTACTATTATTTACAAAATGATAGTTCCAAATTATTGATTAACCAGTATGATCAAATAATTTTTAATTGATTATATCCAACCAATATTTTCCCATTTGTGCAAAGATATTTCATACAATCTATACACAAGTTTATCTTGTCTACCAGTCAAAATTTTACTCCAGAAATTAACCATTCTTGATTTTATTCTTATTTAAACAGGAAAACGTCCTAGTTCATTATATACAATATAACTTGGTGTTGATTTTTGAAGATTCATTATTAGTTTGTAAAATTGTAATTCCAATTGATCAATAACATTTAATTTTTCGAAACCCCAAACCTCTGCTCCATAGGTTAATATTGACAAAACTAACGAGTCAAACATCTTTCATTGTAAGTCTATAGGCATATCAGTAGCTCTAGCTCTCGAAATTAAATATCTCATGGCCTTGTTTGCCTGGTTTTTGATAGTTTTTATCACACTAACAAAACGTCCATTACTTTTAAAAATGATACCAAGATACTAAAATTCTATTACAATATCAATTTTCCCATCATTATGTAAAATCAACTTGTCATCTGCATAGAGTAATGTATGCAGCTTTAAAATTTTTTGTCCTTTTTCAAAATCTAAGCCTGTGTTCAGGTTTTGGAATGATTTTTCCATATTATTAAGAAAAATTGCAAACAAAAGAGGGGCCAAGTTTTCTCTTTGCCTTATGCCTATATTACATGGGCAAATTTCACTAAATTCACTATCTTTTTCGATCGTTGATTTGATATTATAATACATATTTACTATCACATTGAAACATTTACCCCTTATCCCATTATTTATTAATTTCACTCAAAGAACTTTTCTCCATACTGTCTCCAATGCCTTTTTGTAGTCAAAAATGCACAATAAAGTTTTTTGCCACTAGCAAAGAAAAAATTTATTATTAAATTCAAGTTAAATATGTGATCGGCAGTAGAATAACCATTCCGAAAGCCTGCTTGATTTTCTTTTGTTAAACAAACCTGTAAATACCTTGACTAAGCAGCTCACTAGCGTTATGCCTCTGTAATTGTTGGCTTCTGATTTCGATCCTTAATTCTTATAAATCGGTTTTATTATACCTACACTCCCCTTCCGAAAGTATCCGGACGATTGAACAAAATGGCCGCCAATGGCGGTCAAGGGGCCTAAGAGCAAAA
>JAADKT020067782.1:0-10369 GCA_011763395.2 Chrysaora chesapeakei
CTCATTGTTTCTTTATCCTTCTGCTCCTTTTCACGTCGTTTCTGAGCACCAGACTTGTGCTGGTAGGAAGACATATCTGCTTCGGTTTTCGCTTGTGCTGTTCTTTCTCTCTAGTACGTCTCCAAATCTAATCTAAGGCCATTGACGATTGTCACGCTTTTATGTCAAAAGCGGCTATTTTTGCCCAAAGGTTATTCCTTTTAAGGATCTATTTGGATATTCAATTTCGTCATCATTTATCAATCACTTTTCTTTACAAAAGTAAAGTGATTGATAATTTCATAATAACGTCATTTTGCGGCTATTTTTGCCCAAACGTTCTTCCTTTTAAGGATCTATTTGATATATTGAATAACGTCATCATTTATGAATCACTTTACAAAAGCAATTAAAACAACTATCGTATACCAAAGAAACCAAACAATGGGTCATTACAACGTAACAACAAATAAATGCCGAGCATGACATCAAAATACGCATCGAATTACGGATTCTCATGATTTTAGATATGATGTAACTCAATGAAATGGTTTTTTGTCACAACACAAAGTTAATTTCAAAGGGAATAATTTAAGGCCCGTGATATCACTGCTAAGTGCAATAGACAAGAAGAAAGTTTTATTTTTCCGGGCCCGTCACGGGGCCTAGCTCCATGAAATCACTACAACATACAATGGAAAATCAAAGCTTGATCTTTACGGGCCCCTTACGGGGCCCGGGCCCCGGGGCAGTTGCCCCGGCTACCCCCCCCTCTCGGCGGTCCTGCACAATGTGAACTCTCTTTCCCAGGACACATAAAGGAAAGCGGCGCCACGCTCCACACAACAGATAGGTAATTACAAACACACTCAATACATTACAAAATCGAACGTTTTCAAATCCTGCTTGACAGTGTATTGTGTTAGGACCGTTGGAATAGTATTGGACAGTTAGGCCCATTACTCTTTAGTGGATTAGTAGAATTAAATAAGAAAATCTAATGAGATGAAGGTGTGATGCCTGCATTTGTCCCGCCTCTTTCAACCTTATTTATAAATCTCTTATCCAATCACTTCAGATGAGAGCTGGGAATATAACTAAATTAAAACAAGCTTCTCAAGCCAAAGCTAATCTTCTTTCATGTTATTCTACGATCTTTGGCTTAGGCCCTTTAGTAAAGGAGACGAGAAGACGCATAGTTATGAATACCGTCGCGATTTGCATTACTCAACCATAGGTGCAAGATCCCTCGAGATGCAATTTTAACCATTTTGTATAAAAGCGAAACATTGTAGTATGAATAGGCCTATCTAAATAAGGGAGTATACCCCTTGCAAGCACGAATTTCCCTTGCTTTATATCCATTTTACACCTGTGTATTGAGAGATTTTCGAGTAAATGATAGATGAAAAAATTTAATCAGTGTTGATGAAAAAAAGTCGTTTCTGGTTTCATCTCACCGAAACTGCAAAAAATGTCTCCAGAACATGCTAAATTATTCTACTTTTTTGATTCCGTGTTATCGTTGGATTCAAAACGACTCTACACCACAAAACAAAACGCACTACATGCGATTAAGGTATCTTGCTTAGACGGTAGCTGATATCTGACGAAAATCACATAACACAAAATTAGAAAAACAGAATGAAAAATGCACAGTCTAACATTAAGTTTAACATTAAGATGCACAAATCACAAGCACAGCGAAAAATGGTGAACTAAAAGGTCTTGTCAGTTTAGCTCAAGAAAAACATGAAAATATACATAATGAAACGGTAAGAAATCATTCAAGGTGTATACTTGCGTAAAATAGTCCTCATCAAAGAGTTTGTTTGTTATTCTGTTCAACAGTTCAACATTCGTTGCAACTTTTCTTGCAATTTTTCAGCATGTATACCTTGTAACGTTCATCCTTGCAATAATTTTGACCAGCCCAGTAGGAGCAATTACTGTTTGCATCGACACATGGTTTTGGTTTTGGTTTGGGCTTTGGGCATCTATTGCAAGTCTTGCGACAGTTTTTCATCACCCAGGAATGATTGCAGAAGTTTTTAAGAGCACTGCAGAAAATAAACGTATCCTTGCAAGTGCTGGTGGGCGTTGCTGTAAGAAAAACAGAAAAATGTATAATTAATAGACCTCTAGATGTCATGGTACAAATCAATTAGCTGTCTGTTATGCACCTATTTTTTTAATAAATAGTATAGTTTCTTGGTTTAACGGAAAGGGCTTGTGGCAGTTTCTTATTAGGTATTTTCATCCCAATTTCAGCTTGTCAAGCAAACGTGTTTTTTTTCGGGTCATATCACAAACCTTGCTCGTCAAACATTCCCTGCTTGCGTCTCTTTTTAAAAAAAAATACGCAACACATCTCGCTTATTTTCCTTTTCCAGGCAGTGTTTTGTGACTTGACGTATAGACATTTTCAAAGAGGTCTGGGTCGGCGCGACATTTTCAGGAAGATGGAGGACTTCTTGAGTAAGGGAATCCCCTCCACGCGCAACGAACTAGATTGCTGTCGCGTCATGAGAGGTAGCACAGCAAATTTTGCTTCAAATTCACGTTTAATTGGAGTAAAAGATAAAGGATTCAAGTTTCAGGTTATCTGCTCAAGTATCTACAGATACTTTGTTTTAATAAGCAACCGCTCAATAAGCAACTAGGGCTGAGCTGACCTTAACATTAAGCAACTTGAGGGCTCAATTGAATTCTGTGAGCAACTAAGAAGTCAAACAACCAAGCTTATACGCTTTCTTGTTGTTAGGAAATTGGTTGTTTTGCATGTTGAAGTTCTTTAGCTAACGTTTTTCCACTTACTGTCTCCCAAAAGTTATATGCCTAACAGTTGATGATTTTGACCTGCAAAGTCAGGGGTGGTTGTTAGGTAAAAAAGTTTAAGCAACTTTTAAGCAACTTTGAGGGCTGAAATGTCTAAAATTTTAAGCAACTTTGAGAGCTGGACGAAAGTCAAGTTGCTTATCAAAAAAAGTGTATTTTCAAAACATTTATTGTCGCAGAATCCTGTTCTCTCTTTTTCTTCTATTGTTCATGAATTTAATGCAAGAATTGCCGCACCGAATCCCTGCATCTCTATAAGAACTCGCAATCCCGGTCGCCGCATGTAGAGAGGATTCCCTTTTTCAAGATATCAGCCATCTTACAGAAAAATGTAGCGCCGACCCTGACCTCTTTGAAAAGGTCTATTGCTTGAAAAGCAAAGTTCAGTTGTTTGAAAACATTATTTGATTGATCGTTTCTTAGAGCCTAAGTAAATTTTAGTTAGCCTGATTTTAAAGTTAATATGGAATACAATATATATAAAAAAAAAACAAGCTTACTTGGTCTGGGTTTTCCTGTGCCTCCACTGCATTTGTAATAAGCATTGAGTTGTTTGATATCAATAGGACTGAATCCACCCCGTTGGCCAAAATGTTTGCTGGGGTTTCTTTTATAGACTATAGTTGTTCTGCCACCGATTCCGAAGGCGGTTCTGTGATGAGAGAAAAGTGTTTGATGGTCGCACAGTGTGTTCGCGCTATAACTCGAAGTCTTCATAGTTCACTCGAACTTCCATTACCTTCCACGTTTTTCACATTCCCCTTGAACCCCAACTTCACTTAAAACCTTTTCATTAATACACTTTTCCTATGCCCATTTTCTTCTGATAAATTTCGGTTAGACGGTTAGCTTATACCGTAGTTAATACCATCGTTGGCGCAGTGTGTTGGTCGCTGGGTAGGAGCATGTACATTCCTCCGCTCAATAGTTTCAGTTTTCAAGCTGGGCACGGGGTGTGAACGCAGGCTGTCCTAACTTGGCAAGACCCCTAAGCAAAGTTTTCGGGACTTGATCACATGCTCGTTCGCTCACTAAAAAACTATTCGCCGCCCTCCCTTCCCCACATGTCTGCTCCCATTTCTTCCTCTCTTCTGCCTCAGCTCTTCTCTCTCCCGCGGTTCTTTCCCTGCTGTGACAGGTGCGTTGGCCGGAAAGTGGTTTTCCAGGGCAATCACCGTCCTTAAGGTTAGCGTTTTACTCAGGCAGTTTAAGGGCTAACGCATCAACGCCCACTTTCTGAGCCAGGTTAGTATTTACTGGACTTTTTTTCGGGTCGAAGGGAAAAAGACAACAATATTTGAATCAATCGATACTTGGTTTCGAGATCATACTGAAACAACGTTTGACCGTTTGGTCACGTCGGAAAACACTGCTCCTCGAATGGTATTTGCTTATGGCAAGCAAAAAATGTTTTTTAAGTTTATCGAATGGAAGTCTTAGGCCCTGATCAAAGGATCAAACACTGTTGGTCCAACATTTTAAACTTGCTTTACGACAAATGCTTGATCATCTGGCCACTTCCAAAATCATTGCTTGGCAAGCAAAAGGAACAAAATTTGTGACGTGAAGTTTTAGAAAAAGTTCAAAAACATGTCGTGCTTGACACAAACAAAAATGTTGGACGAGCAATGTTTTTAGACGTGGCCAAACGGCCAAACATTTTGCTTGAGAAGCAAATCTCAAATGTTGGGAAGCAAATCTCAAATGTTGGACCAACAATGTTTGACCGTTTGGCCAGCCCCTTAGCGAATTCGTCTACCGTTTTAAGGGCATATTTTTTGGTTACGTTATGTTTTCAGCAGATGCCGTTCTTTTCGGCACACGTCGAAACTTATTTTTTGGTACCGCCTTCTGAAAACGGCAGGTTTGGTAGGCCTCAAAAACCTTCTGTGCACAAAGCTGGAAGGTTTCGCAGACATCGCATGGAATCCCGTTCTAGGTTGAAACAAATGGTTTAGTTCGAGGATGTTCTGATCAGCCTACCGATTTCGGCAACTGTGTTTCTGTGGTACAGGAGACTTTTTCCTGCTAAGTCTATCATTTTCAGATTTGGAAGATCTGCCAAAAACAGGAGGTTACATAAAAAATACGCCCAAAGCTAACTTACTTTCCATAATGCATGATGGAATCAATGTCATAGCCATATCCAAGAGTCGATGCTTGTCCACTGCGATACTTTTGGAAGTTGTATCGAACACCTTAAATGGAACAAAGCAGGCAAAGTCATACGAAGAGAAGAAAAAGGCAAGAATGTTTATACTTAAGCCCTAGCCAAACGGTCAAACATTGTTTGTCAAACATTTCAAAATTTATTTGCCAAGCAAAATGTTTGACCGTTTGTTTATAAGTCGCAAAACATTGGTTCAATCATCTTCAGTGTCAACATCGTCATTGTCAAACAGTGTTTTGCAAGAAGGCCAATCGGTCAAACAATGATTGTAAAGCAAATATCAAATAATTGACAAACAATGTTTGGCCGTTTGGTCAGGGCCATTACAGAGCTTTATAGAGATTTATAGAGGCAAGCGCTTTAACATACTTTTTTCAAGGAAAACAAAAGCTAAATACATTGGCCAAACGACCAACATTGTTGGTCAAACATTTGAGATTTGTTTCACAAGCAAAGTTGGACCATTTGGTCAGGGTCCTTATCGAGCTTTATAGAGATTTATAGAGATAAACGCTTTAATATACTTTTTTCAAGGAAAAAGAGCTTAATACATTGGCAAAACGACCAAACATTCTTGATCAAACATTTGAGATTTGTTTCACAAGCAATGTTTGACCGTTTGGTCAGGGTCCTTATAGATCTTTATAGAGATTTATAGAGCTAAGCGCTTTAACATACGTTTTTCAAGGAAAAAAAGCTAAATACATTGACCAAACGATCAAACCTTGTTGGTCAAACATTTGAGATTTGTTTGACAAGCAAAGTTGGACCGTTTAACCACATCACAAAACATTACGTGAAAAGCAGAATTCGCTCCGCAAAGTTTTTGAAAATTGAACGAAATGCAAGTGTGGCGTTTCTTGCAAGAGATGTTGGGGGAGCGAGAAACGAAACTTGAAAAAATCTTAGTTTAAGAGTTGTTAGGTTGAAGAACAAATTAGGTTGCTTACCTTGGGGTATATTCTGCCAGAGGATGCGGATATGAGAATCACGATCCAATCTTGACTGTTCATGGAAGAAACCAGCACAATGCATCATTTCATGAATAGCAATGCCTTTGGTAAGACAACCAGGGTTGGCCAGAGAAATTCGCTGGGGGCCTCCTTGTTGACCAACCATTGAATAGCAGCTAAAGAAAGGTAGAAAATTAGTGCAAACGGTAAAATATTTTTCTCAAAGGAATTTCAAACGGTAGGCGCTACATTGCAGTTTAATTATATTCGTAACATAACATTAAGAAGGCTGACGTTTTACAGATCCGCAGACCTTCTTGTTTAACGCTTAAACTTATTCTACAACAACAACAACAACAACAACAACAACAACAACAACAACAACAACAACAGTAGTCAAATAACTATTACTCAGACAGGTGCTATTGGACTAGACTTACTACATGAGCCGTAGTTTTCGCTGCCTTCATCTCGATTCAATTCATTCAAAAAAAATGCAAAATCAAAAATAGATGTTGCTCTTGTTAATGGCGGCTATGTTGCGTGGGGGGCTGGGAGCGAATCTACGACTTTTGTAGTGGGTCTACTACTGGACCTGCTAATTTGCATTGCTGTTAAGGTGTAGACTTATAGCCTAGGTCGCAGTTATCACTATTGAGTTGCTGGGCGAATAGTTTAGCCGATTTCAGTTTGGTGTTAGTCTCGGTTTCATGAGCTACTACTGAGACTCAAGCAAAAATTCTTTTAAGGTGGCAGCGATAATCTTATCAAGGAAACTTTGCTTCTTCAAACCCTTTGCGCGCTGCGGGCCCAATATTGGGCCGAGGCTTTTCATCCACTTGTGCTGCGGGCCCAAATTTTGGTAAGGCTTAACCATTTAAAAAGTGCCATATTACCCAGCTCTAGCCAAGGGAGAAACTGGAAAGGAAATTAAACCAGAAATCCAAGACTGACATGACAGGAATAGAAAAACATTACTTACCCGCCACCATGGAAAAATGTAACATAGCTTCTTTGATTTGTTCTTGGGACCCATTTGATACAAGTATGCTTATTGTAATCAGCAATGGCTTGTTGAACAACTCGTCTACCATAGTTATCTGCAAGTGTAAAATACATTTAGTCTTTTCAAGTCAGCATTTAAGAGCGTAGAGGCAAAGGAATTCATCTGTACTGGAGGTTACCGTTTATGGTTGATTAACGCCCGCCCCAGAGTTAAAGCCACTCTCGAATTAATGTCAAGGGTACTCTCAGGTACCTAATTGCCGCCCCCTCCCCACTAATTAATTTTTTGAAACATTTCAAACCCTCGGTTTCCATTAGGGCCCCTTGCTTATTATGATTTCCATCAAAATGCCGATATTATTTACTTATTTCAATGTTTTTTTTGGTATGAAATTACTCTTATACACTCTGCTTGTTTGTTTTGACTTTAGGGTGCCTAAGCTAACAAGTACCGAAGGCCCAATTCACACTGCATTTTCAGCAGTTTCCGATAAAATTTGCCAAATGAATTCCGACCCTCCGTTCATTTTGACCCCCTTCAATAAGATCCTGAATGCTACTCCAACTCCCCCTGTTTCCGAGCCACAACAACTAGGCATCTAAATAAGAGTACTGGGGTCATTCCGAGCTTTCTTATAAAATATAAAACGTGTCTAGCGTAAGTCAAAATTAACTGCTTCTTATAAACAGATAGCAAATACACGTATTTTTTTAAAAGAAACCATTTATAAGAAACCCAGACTCTCGAATGGCCAAAAGTTTAAGAAACCCCAGTACTGGAAATTTCTTACGTAGGAAACTTTTCACCTCATACACCAAAAAATTTTCTTTTACTTCCCATCTTTCGTTTGCAATAAAGCATTTTTCTGACAAGTAGACCAACTTGAAACCCCTATGCATTCAAATACGATCCATAAATGGAACATCATTCAGATAGAACAACTATGCTGCCAATATGGATAATCAAGAAACTCTTACGAAACTTTCAGTTATCAAAATTTGAAATTTTTAAGAAACTTAAGTAATGGATCAAATTCTTAGTTTCTTATAAAAAATACGTGTAGTATCTCCTTTTATGCTAGCTTTCGTCCAATAAATGCAGATGTACTCTAAAATCGAATAAATCGCTGAAGCTACTTACTGAAATTTGAAGCAAATATGTATGGTATGACTCGACCCCTCCATGCACCATTAGTTATCGCATCAAAGTTTGAAATTCCTTTTTCAGCAGCGTACTTCATATTGGCAATGTCAATGTCCAAAGATCTGGTCCTCACAATATCGCCTTCAAATAGCTTTGGTACTAAGAATGAAATAGAACAACTAACGAGTTTAATGGCGGTTAAATGATAATTTTAACTGAAATAAAAAAAACTTTGCCCAAAATCCATTCTGGTTGTGGGTTGTGGTAATGAAATGCCAAAAGTTTGTTTTACTTACTGGATTTGGCAGCTTCGAACTGGCTTTGAGCTGGAAAAGGAAAAATACAATGATAGAAGTGACAATGAAAATTAGTTTTCTTTAAGCTGAAACCCGTACAAGCACCACTAAATTGCGTCAGTATTCTGCATTAGAAATCCGGTTGAAGGCTGGTACACACTGCAAGACAGCTTGTCCATAATTTTCATTTTACGAATAACATCCCAGTTACACTATGCCGGCATGCCTCGTCGCGCCTTGAATTTCGTATCGGATTGGGCTTTCAGTTACACTATGACGACCCAATCCGGTATAAGACGCTCTCCGCAAATCGTCTTCAAATCATGGCGCTCTGGAGGTGATATGAAAATCAAGACGTGACGCAGCGGCACAGTGTAATCAGACCAATCCGATACATGGCGCTCCGAAACCTTGTTTTTCTATTGTTCCACAAAACAAATGCGAAGCAAATCTGCGAAGGAGTTGCCGTTGCGTCTCAGTATAATTGCAATGATCGCCACGGAAATCATGGCGCTGCGCTCGTGACGGCACGACAATCAAAACGCAACGATATCATGCCGGCATAGGGGGCCTAAATTAAAGTTGTTCCTATTTTAGAACTAAATTGTCCCTCGTTTGTCCTTGAACTTTCTAAAGGCGCGACTTAATAACAGATTTAGTATTCTTTATTGGACATACCTGTAGCCAAATTATACTAATTACCCAACTGACTGGCCCACGTCCCATCATCGGTCCAGTCCAAACCAGAGGCGGACTGGCAGCGAATCTCAAGGGTTGTTATTTCCAGTAAAAGGGGCCTGTTTTTACTTTAGCGATTTTTCTTGTCAGTTGCTTCTAGCGAGCTCCTCTGTAAAAAATCGATTCGACGCAAGGGCTACTGTTCATATAAAATACTTCTTTTCTTATTTGCGATATTTTAATGGCAAAATCGTCCCCCTTTACACGTATTTTCGCATTTCTATATTTTCTTGCTTCCATATTTTTGTGCGCATATGCTGATTATCTTTTTATTTTTAGTTCTTTCTTATTATCTGCATTGAGAAACAATTTCTGTTATTTCCAACTGTTTTCAGACTGAGCGAAACCAATCCAAATCTCTTCGAAATCCCAAGAAATCGAAGAGTTTTGCTCAAGAAACAACAGAAACAGTTTGTTTAAGACCCTATAATAAGAAGGCCCATGTTGCAATTGCAACCTAGCATCCCTGCCAGTCCAGTCCTCCCCTGGTCCAAACTTTCTCTTATTCGAATAAATAGGGTAATCAAGATGACCCAGCTTATCTCCTAAGAAGGCGCAATAGTATTATCTATCTTTGACCAGTTATAAATTATACAACTCCTTACCCAAATAGTTGACTTGAAGAATTGTTTCAAATGGTGATTTATTGTTGTCTTTCCCATCTTTTGCGAAGACAGCTACAAAATATGCAGGAAAGGAAAATCTGTTAAAATCGTCTAGAAATAACATTAATATACGAAATGTGTCTTTTCTTATTATGCTACGGGAGTATGCACAGCAGCTTAACATGAGGGATATCACTTGGGCGAGGAGTGGGAGCACTTCCCAGCCCATTGTCCGTCTCCTACATTTTTCGTTTGGGCTTCAGTTTAATCGCCCAACGCGCGGTGATCGCGCTTTACATGGCTTGAAAAGAAGACATGGCATCTGGAGTCTCACTCAACACATTCAAATATGCAACAACTTATTTTCACTACTGCCCGCCGCGTTTGTCATCATCTCAGCAATCCAGATAGAGCAACAGGGGGCTCTAACACCTTTCGGCTTTTCCCTTCAAGATCAAGGGGGGTACAAGATGCTGTAAAGCAGTCTTTTCCGTACTTTCCTACCCCATTCCTTGTATGGAGCTGCAGGCT
The DNA here is from genome assembly GCA_011763395.2 of Chrysaora chesapeakei. Taxonomy (NCBI): domain Eukaryota; kingdom Metazoa; phylum Cnidaria; class Scyphozoa; order Semaeostomeae; family Pelagiidae; genus Chrysaora; species Chrysaora chesapeakei. The sequence goes on from JAADKT020067782.1 coordinate 10,260, forward strand.
CGTTTAAAAAAGCATCCGCATGCACATTACACGCATTTTTTTATAAGGAAGTGCTTTATAAGGAAGGTAGTACTCGGGCTGGCAAAAACTTAAGGAATTTCTAGTACTGG
>JAADKT020067893.1:0-10365 GCA_011763395.2 Chrysaora chesapeakei
GTCAAGTCAAGTCAAGTCAAGTCAAGTCAAGTCAAGTCAAGTCAAGTCAAGTCAAGTCAAGTTAAGTCAAGTCAAGTAAGTCAAGTCAAATCGAGCCAAATCAAGAATTAATGTAATATTTAATAAGAAAATTCATAATATACCTCGCTATCATAATTTTCTGTTTCTTTTTCGGTTTCACTTTTTTCACCTAGCTGTGACGAGAATCTCAGGTCAATTAACAGTTAAATCAAAAGTACCTTGACTAGTTGCTGTTCTGAGTTACCAAACAGGACATTAGAAAAGCTTTCTAACAGTGTGTTCTTACCTTAAATTGCGGTAAAAAACTTCCTTGAAATGAAACTTGTACCTTCAATGCTTTTGTTACTTTCCAGAACTATACGAGAAATAAAAATAAAATGGTCGAATTACTTTTGATGATCTTCATTCAAGTCTGATCATCATTCTTACACTCAAAACCTATTAGTATATCTGGTTATAATAAAGAATAATCACACCAGTACCAAATTCTACGCTGATAATGCAAAAAACTTATCTCACATTCGACTCTGAAAACAACAAGATAAGAGATTTACAATTGTGTACGCAATGAATGCTTACCTCGATAACTGAGCCAATACCAGCAGGTATCAATACAAGTAAACTAGTTTTCTCATCCATTAAATAAAGAAATATAATAGCTGTACTGCAACATCGCCAAAGAACTGAAAAGAAAATCGAAATACAAACTTTAGTGAATAACTGCTAAATTTTAGACGATGACTTGTTACTTTCCACTGGATTGACTGAATTCAACTACTGACCAACCCTAAGTGATAGCCCTTCCATAGATCTTTTGCCTTTCCAAAAGCTGATGTCATTTTTAAATGCCAAGAAATCGAAAAGAAGCTGTAAAAAGGAAGAATAGGTATCATTTAGTAAGAAACATCTGATCAACCGATATTTTGTCTACATATCTAAGAGGAACGAGAAGAGAGGAAGCAAAAATAAAAAGAAGAAGATAACGAAGGCAAAGGAATGAAATAACAAGGAAAGACAATTTCTGGGAAGAAAAGAAGAATAAATAGAACAAGTCAAGCAAGAAGAAAAGGAGAAAAGAAAAGGGGAAAAGGAAGAAAAGGAGAAGAGAGAAAAGAGAGGAAAATGAACAAAAAGAAAAGATTATGCAAAAAAAGACAGAGGAATGAAATGTAAAGGCAATTTTAAGGCTTGAAAAAAAATGATGCTGAATACAACGAAAATAAAGAGTGCTACAAGAAGAAAAAGATTAACAGGAGGAGGGGAATGCGTCATAACAAGACAAAAGATAAAAACAACATGTGCTGGAAGAAAAACAGAAGAACAACGAGAGAAGGACAAGTATCCCAAAGAAAAAGAAAACAAAGAAGAAACAAAAAATAAAAAGAAGCGGAAGAAAAAGAAGAAGAAGGAAAAGAAGAAGAAGAAGAAAAAGAAGAAGGAATAGAAAAAGAAGCAAGAGAAGAAGAGGAAGAAGAGGAAATAGGAGAAGAAGAAGAAGAAGAAGAAGAAGAAGAAAAAGAAGAAGAAGAAGAAGAAAAGGAAGAAGGAATAGAAAAAGAAGAAAGAGAAGAAGAGGAAGCAGAGGAAGAAGGAGAAGAAGAAGAAGAAGAAGAAGAAAAAGAAGAAGAAGAAGAAGAAGGAGAAGAAGAAGAAGAAAAGGAAAAAGAAGAAGGAATAGAAAAAGAAGAAAGAGAAGAGGAGGAAGAAGAGGAAGTAGGAGAAGGAGAAGAAGAAGAAGAAGAAGAAGGAATAGAAAAAGAAGAAAGAGAAGAAGAGGAAGAAGAAAAAGAAGAAGAGAAAGAAGAATAGTAAGATTGATAAAATCAACTTACATGAAAGACCGAAACAACAAATGTCAATGCCAAGAAGTAGAGATTCGTGTCTGTAAACATTCTTCTCAATTCATCTATGTCTTTATCAGTAAAACCTAAAAAAGAATCTTAAGCTATTAAATTTAATTGCTAGACGCTCAAACGAAGAATCTAAATACCGAGCACTGTAGCATTGTGGTCTGATGCACCTAGCTCGCGGTGCAAGGACCAAGCCATGGTAGCATCACAGCAAGGGTCGAGGTCATGTTGGTTAACCTTCTTCAGAGATCCTAGTGACTAGCGTATAAAATCCTCAACAGGCTGTGTTAAAAAACGCAGAGAGCAGCGTAGCGTAGTGGTTAGCACTTGCGTCATTTTGGCTCAAGGTATGTGGTTCAAATCCAGGCCAGGGAGCACAAATTTACAAGGTGTAAAAACCTTCCTCTCTGTGACATCACACCAAGGTGTAATATTGGTACCTTACTGATGGAGGCCTTAAAACCCTCGTAGCGCCGACTGCATGGCTGCAAGCGAGTCCATATATACTCCCCAGGGAGTATAGCAAAAAAAATGGAAAATGAAAAAAATGGCCTGAGGTAAGGGGGTAAATAGTTGAAAGCACTGCCCATATAAAAGCCATGACCTTTACCTTTTATGTGAAGGTTTTAACTGCAATCACAATCTATGAAAAGTTAATGGTCTGTCGGTGCAAAGATAACAGACCATGTAAGTACAACACATACCAAATTCTTTCATTTTATTGATGCTTTGTTCAATTGTCATCCATAGTCTCAATCGACCAATCGAAACCGGTTTATATTCTATTGTTAGCTCTATTGTTCTTGTAGTGACATTGATTGGCTATTTAAAAAAAAAAAACAGAAAATACATTAGAATTTCAGGCAATATAAGGCACGCATTGCTTTACAAGAACTTCTGGTTCCGTCGTCCTCAGCTTGGATAGATCTTACATTTTGACTGAATTTTCACCACATTACAACAAGAGTTCAGAAAATTGTTTAAAATCGCAAGAAAAGGCGGAAGCATAGATCATCTCGGTATGACGTCAGACAGCATTAAAATTTTTCGAAATCACATGACATCTAGTTTTTGATATGAAAATCTTATAAAGCAGCCAAAACTTAGTCTAGGTACAAAGTTTTACTGTCCTAGCGTTTGTTTTCTTAATTTTGTGAGCATTCAAAGTTCCAGATTTCATAAAGGCATTGACCACAAAAAATTAACTTGGTGAAACTTTTTACCCCACACTGTCAAAGCCCTTATAAAATCATAAACTTTGGACGCTCGTACAATCGACAATACACGCGCTGGGATAGTAAAACTTTGCACCTAGACTAATTTTTGGGTGCTTTATACGATTATTGCATCGAAAGATTGATATCTTGCGATTTCGAAAAATTAAACTTCTACCGAAATGATCTATTAAAAGCTATTTTGTTTGACACTCCTCAGAGTATAAACGTCAAAACAGACCGAAGCAACTAACTAAGGCCTCGGTTACTATACCGGATAGCTATCGCAGCACCGCCTTGCCTTACACATCGGATAGGACAAGTGTTTACATTATCCCAGATAGCTATCGTTGCGTCTTGATTTTCATATTTTCATATCAGATAGGCCCATTTTTTACCGAGACAATAGAAGATTCCAATAGTTAATACCCAGTCACAAAAGAATGTCAATAAAATCTGGAGCGCAGTGATTTTTATATCACCTACAAAACTGAGTGAAAACCACTGCAATTTTTGGAGCGTTTCGTATCAGATAGCTCTCCTTTGAGCGTGTGGTGATCTATAGTGTAAATACCAACCGCTATCCGATATGAAACCACCAATCTCAAGTACTTTTAGAGATTTCAGAGAATTTGACCATGGTCTTAATTTTTTTTCTTAAAAAAGATTTTCTCAAAACAAAGCGTGTACCAATAAAAACCTAGCAGCTTTCTATGAGTAATCAACATGCAAAAATACCTTCAAATGTTGGTCTGTTATGCTCAAAGTGTCAAAGTGGATAATCGGCAGATAGAAGCCATCTTGAGTAAACCTAGACAAGAAACATAATCTTAGGCCCTAACCTGACGCCCTGACATCTGAAATTTGCTTACCAAGCGATGTTTGCAACTTGACAAAACATTGGTTGCTAAGCATAAGCAGAAGTTAGAAAAAATTTTTGCTCGCGTTAGACGAGTAGTGTTTTGCAACGTGGCCAAACAGTAAAACAGCTTGCTTGACAAGCAAATTTCAAATGTTTGACAAACAATGTTTGTTCATTTGGTCAGGGCCTTAATTATAACAAGAATGTCACGTATCAGGCCTTAAGAATCTTACCTCTATCAGTTTGATTGCTAAAGATAACTGGGAAGGTATTCAACTTTTACTTACTGCATTGCGTGATAAACTTCTCCTGGTATGCCAAATCTTTCAAATGAAACATCATCTGTTAAGACATTAATTACCATCTTCGTTCGCAGATGTGTGATTGGAACTTTATCTTTCTGGAATAAGATAAACAATAAGATTTAAAAAACAATTAAGTAGAAGAAAGAAGATAAAGAAGAGGGAAAGAAGACAACAGAAGAAGAAGAAGAAGAAGAGGAAAAAGAAGAAGTAGAAGAAGAAATAGAAGAAAAAGAAGAGGGAGAAGATAAAGCAAAAGAATACAAAGAAGAATAAGAAGAAGAAAAAGAAGGAAAAAAGAAGAAGAGAAAGAGGAGAAAGAAGAAAAAAAGGGCAAAGAAGAAAAAGAAGAAGAGAATCATAAGGAAAAGAAGAAGAAGGCAAAAAAGAAAGAGACAAGAAAAGCCAAAGAAGAAGAAGAAGATGACGACAAAGAAGAAGAAGAAGAAGAAGAAGACATAGAAGAAAAAGACAAAAAAAGCCAAAGAAGAAGAAGAAATAGAAAAAGAAGATGACAACAAAGAAGAAGAAGAAGAAGAAGATAAAGAAGAGTAAGAAGACAAAACAGAAAAAGATAAAAGAAAAAGAATGAAAAGAAGACAGAGAAGAAATTGAAGAAGAAGAGGAGGAGGAGGATGAGGACAATAAGATTTTTACTACCAATAAGACTCTGTTTACACGAGAGTCCGACCTGGAGCCAGTTCTGGTTCTTTTGCATTGCATTTACACGAAAAGAAATGGGTCTGTTGATCTGATGATCTAAGAAATGTTCACCGTTTACATGGGGTCTGTTTACAGGGCATCAAATTTGCAAGTAAATTTTGGAAGCGAAGAACAAAGAAGAAGAGGAAGAAAAAGAAGAAGAAGAAAGAAGAAAAAGTAGAAAACAAGAACAAGAAGAAGAAGAAGATGTAGGTGAAGAAGTAGAAGAAGAAGAAGAAGAAGAAGAAGAAGATGACAACGACAAAAAAGATGAAGCATAAGAAGAAGAAGAAAAAGAAGAAGAAGAAGGAGAAGGAGAAGAAGAAGAAGATGATGATGATGATGACAAGGACGAAAAAGATTAAGCATAAGAAGAAGAAGAAGAAGAAGTAGAAGAAGGAGAAGAAGAAGGCAAAGAAGAAGTAGAAGAACAGCAACAACAATAACAATAAGAAGACGAAAAAGATGAAGAAGAATAAGAAGAAGATGAAGAAGAAGAAGAGGAGGAAGAACAAGAGGAGGAGGAAGAAGAAGACAAAGATAAAGAAAACCATAAAGGAAAAGAAGAAAAAGAAGATGAACAAGGTGATGACAAAGAAGAAGCAGAAGAAGGGAAAGAGAAAGAAGAAGAAGAAGAAGAAGAGGAAGAAGAGGAAGAAGGAGAAGAAAAAAGAAGGAGGCAAGAAGAAGCAAAATCCAGAAAAGGAAGAAGAAAAAACTTTGTGTCTTTACCTGTTTCTTTGTTTCACTTATAAGATTGAATACTTCATCTTTTGGGATTTCATATTTACTGAGTTGAAATTGTTGTTTGGATGCAGAAAAACCATAAGGGGAGTCATTGATTGGATGGATGGAGACATATGCAAAAAGACTTCCATTTCTTCTTGTTTTGAAAGGAATCGTTACATTCACAGTTCTACAAAAGAAACAAGCAGAAAAGTTTCCTTGAATCAGAAATTTCAAATGATTATCAACAAACTTCCTGCATAAAAATTCTCTGCCTATCTGAATTTTGTTTTCATAGAAACAATTTCATTTTGTAGAAAATGTTGCTTTAGCTTCGGAACATGAATTTTGTTGACAGGCAGGTCTGGGATACAGAGAAAAAGGCTACAAAGGTTCCAGTAGTCTATGAGTTAAGAAATCTCATTGTTAAGCACAAATGTTTAGATAAAATTTACAGTACTCACTCTTTCATATAAGAACTAAGATTAGTGCTTTTCCACACATGTGTCAGATCTCCAGTTGATAACTTACTATGATGACTTGTATGTATAGATATCTAGCAAAAAACGAAGATATAGATCATTTTGGTAAAAAGAAAATCTTTCGAAATCGCAAGATATCAATTCTTCAATGCGAAAATCGTACAAAGCACCCAAAAAATTGGCCTAGGTTCAAAGTTTTACAATCTCAGTTCTTGCATAATCGATTTTACAAGCGTTCAAAGTTCACGATTTATAAGGGCTTTGACCGTGTTGGGTAAAAAGTTTCACCAAGTTCATTTTATGCAGTCAAAGCCTTAATGAAATCGGGAACTTTGAAAGCTCATGAAATTAAGAATACAAGCGCCAGGACAGTGATACTTTGTACCTAAACTAAGTTTTGGCTTCTTTATAAGATTTTCATATCGAAAACTCGATATCAAGTGATTTTGAGAATCTTAATGCTGTCTGACGTCATGCCGCAGTGATGTATAGTGGGTTTAGACTTTGAGGAGTACAAAATTTCAAAATTTCAAGAAACAGCAGAAACGATTTTGGACATACTTAAAAGCTTCTTTGTCTGACATCTTCAGAGCATAAACGTCAGAAACAGGCTGAATCAAATTACTAAGGCAGAATTTATACCCAGATGCAGACTGAAATGTATCAATCAGAAAGCGAAGCCAAATTGGCATTGTGTTTCAAACACCGATCAGCTTGATGGATAGCCTACAGCAAGATCAATAGAATTAATTTAAGAGTCCAAATCACCCAAAAATTAGTCTGGGTGCAAAGTTTAACAATCACAGCACTTGTATTATTGATCTAACGAGGGTTCAAAGTTAACGATCTAATGTTAATGATTAAGGGCTTATCTTGTCCGAGTGGGGTAAAAAGTTTCGCCAAACAAACTTCATTTTTTGCAGTCAAGGTCTTTAGCGTTTTAGCATTGGGAACTTTGAACGCTCATAACATTAAGAAAACAAGTGCTAGAACGGTGAAACTTTGTACCTGGACCAAGTTTTGGATGTTTTATACGGTTTTTGCATCGAAAACTCGATATCTTTCAATGCTTTTAAATAGGCCTAAATAAACCTGATATTTGTTAGCCATATCTTCTCCAGCCAATTTGTATTTTGATCTTAGGCATCTTCTATTGTCACCAATACATCGAGGTGGATTGAACAAAACATAGATTACATAAATACTATTTGATATATACAGGAAAAACACGAATAGAACTATATTTGTCAAGTTAAACTTGAACATTTTTTCAGTTAAAACTTTAAGCTGCGGAACATGGCCTAGTTTAGTGACTAGTGAGACTAGGTGTTGATAGATAACATGGATCAAATTATGTTTGCCAGCCTCGTTTTAGTTTAGTCTATTGAACCGCAATGCATTCTGGGAGTCTTGCTTGAAACCCACTAATGAAAACAAACTGTGGGAAGATGAACAGGGAAAGTGCCTTCAGTCTGAAAACCAAGACTGTTCTTGCCTTGATGAAGAAAAGCAACTCTTGAACTGACTTCTGGACTTTATTACCTAATATCAGAAGCACATGGACATCTGTAAAATGCTTAGCAGGCATTTGATATGATTTGAAAGGTAAGGATGTCCTTAATGAATGGGGGAAGGTTTTTGGATTTTGAATCTAGCTTAGCATGCCCTTTCCTCTGACTCTGCTCCCAGTGGCGCTTGGAGGGACGTGCCCTGCTCCCTTGCATTCAGTTGCAGCAAACCACCTGGTTTCCATATAGTCATTGATTGACTGATTTGGTCTTTTGCAGTCCTTGCAAAAATCAAAATACTGTCACAACCAGTATTTTGATCATATTTCGGTATGACGTCACAGCATTAAAATTTTTCGAAATAACATGATATCGAAGTTTTAATATGAAAATCTTATAAAGCAGCCAAAACTTAGTCTAGGTACAAAGTTTCACTGTCCTAGCGCTCGTGTTCGTTATTTTATGAGCATTCAAAGTTCCCCGATTTTATAAAGGCTTTGACCGCAAAAAATGAACTTGGTGAAACTTTTTACCCCACACGGTCAAAGCCCTTATAAAATCGTAAACTTTGGACGCTCGTAGAATCGATAATACACGTTCTGAGATAGTAAAATTTTGCACCTAGACTAATTTTTGGATGCGTTATACTATTTTGCATTGAAAGATTGATATCTTGCGATTTCGAAAAATTTAAATTCTACCGAAATGATCTATACTAAAACTTTAAGCTCCTGCTGCAAATGCAATTTTTCACATGTTCTAATGGCAACAGAACACACCTACCTGAAATTGTCCTGTTCTGAGAAATCCTGCGGTGGCTACACACTGTGACAAAAATGCTGTGACAGAAGTTCTGCCACAATAAACTTGCGTGATAAGAAGCATGGGTCTGAGAAAAATTTCCAGGAAAATGCACAAAACAATGCAATTTGTTGTGTTGCCGACGCAAGAAAACCAACTATAAAAGCTGGGACATTATTGGCAACAAGCCAAACCATTTTGTGAAGTTCAAGGAAATCGATGTTCTGTCATCATGCTTCCTCAGGTTGCTAAACATGTTTTTCAACAATTTATCCTTTAAGCTATACGTACAACTTTTAGTATGGTCATGGTGACATTTTTATCATGTCCTGTCGCTGTTTAAGCAAAAAGTTGCATATGTAGTCACGGTTTTGAGGAAAAATCTTCAGCATCTGTGTTTAAGACAGTCAAAGGTTCAGTCCATAAGGGTTTCTGAGAAAGAATGCATTCCTCAATGACCCTCTGCAACCCTGTAACCTATGCCAAAGAAATCCGGCTTGGAATTTTGAAAATTGTTGGCTTACTAGCGTGAATCTTTCAAAAAACAATAGCAGGCATTACTATTTTCCTAATAGAACAATGGATCTATTGTTTTCTTTTGGTGTGAGCGCAGTTTTCTTGACGTTATCTTCGGTTTCAAAATTGCATGGATTCCACCGTGGCTGTAAGATTGAAAGATACTGTCAGTGACTCAAAATTCATGCCAAAAAATTTGTGGTACTGCCAATGATGACTGCACCCTAAAAGCAAAAAATTCCCTGATTTCCAGTTCTAGGGGCCAGGCAAAAAATTCCCTGCTTCGGTACCCACAGATCATTGTGAAAACTGACACAGAGAAAAGATTCAGTTGGATTTCCAATCAACTACTGAACCATGCCCCCCCTGATTTGAGCTGAATTTCCATCAAAATCAATTTGAAGTCTACAGTTTAAAGGAGGGCTATTCATTTAATTCAAACCACCTGCTAAAAATTATATACATGTCATTAAAATTAATCAGAATCAGAATGGGTCTGCATTTCATGCAAGTTTGTATTCGTTGGATTTAAATTGCACACCATGTGGAAACCACATTTTAGTAAAGATCATTCCAGGAAGTTAGCGTTAGGATTGTGGATAAAATCAGTTTGTTTCAAAAGGTTTCTGAAACTTTGATTTCAAAATGCTTTGCTGAAGTTTGATAGAGGAGAATCCAGACAATGATTATAATTAGAAGATTGTGAGAAAATATTGGAAAATTTTATATAACTAAAATCTAAATTTTGGAATTCTAATTACTCACCTTCTTGATTTCAGTTTTTAGGATTGTTTTGTTAAAGTTAACGAAGAAAAGTAAAAGAATATGGCTGAAACTGAAGTACTTTTTTGCATGTGAGTTTTTGCATTTGTTTCTTATTTTAAATGCATCTCCTGCACTTATTATATTTTCATTTCATTATTATCTGTTGGCTATCACTGTTATGCAAATTGAATTACTTTATATGAACCTAAGGGCAGATTTGCCCCCCTCAACCCCTTCCCTTACAGCCACCATAAAGTGGATCTAAGGGGGTCTACCGTATTTCCTCTAAAAGTTGTGCGGCACTTAATTTGCTTGTTCGATCTCAGGTGAGGCGTTTATTGGAGGGCGGCACTTATAAGAGGGCAGAGCTTATTTCCTAAAGGCCTGTTTATATGGACAAAATCATCCCACCTTCCAGCCCGTCAGCTGAGCAGTGAGACAAAATTTTTGAGAGTTTACATGTAGAATTTCATCCCACCTTCCAGCTACTTGTCTCATATTTCCGCTTTTGTTTAATTTTCTCAGACAATAGGATTTTGTCCCACCGTCCAGCTTTCATCCCACCTTCCAGCGTTTATATGAGAAAATTTCATCCCACCCAGGTGAGATCCCACCT